>JAMKCH010002117.1:0-110408 GCA_023653785.1 Ophioderma brevispina | reverse complement strand
TATTTTAACCTGGGTGCAAATTACACTGCAAGTAAACAGAATACATTTCTAGAGCCATTCGTGATCTGGTTGAAACATGTTCTGATTATTTAATTTGTTCCAGCCACAGTTTGTTTGCTGCAAAATGGAAAGTATTTGCATTTCACACTATATGCTGGGTCACTGGGTTTGCCACACCTTTTCAAAGTGGCCGATTTTTATTTGGAAGTTTTTACAACTTTCCTGCATTTTAAAAGTGTCAAAGTTTTCTGCAGTGGGGATAAGTGGTACAAGAAATCAAGTGGAAAATCTATTTTGCTTGCAAGAACATCACCAGGATGTGACATGCTAAAAATATTAATGTGCAGCCCATAACCTAGAAGGATGTGTCTTAAAGCTAAACAAAGCTACAATCTTGTTCATAAGTCCTTGGAACGTTTGTTAATATTGTCAGCTATGTAAGGGATATAGACTTGAAGTGCATTGTCCCTACTTTTTCCCCCTCCTGTCCCCTCCCAAGTCAGTGTTGAAAATAATATGCAGCGAGATTGACCAAGTGTATCATGCAATATATGCAACAGGGGTCTGGGAGCATGTAGACTGTATACTGACAGGTTGTCTGAATTTGGTCTATTGAGTGTTGATGATTTATTTAAATTTCAGCGGCTGCAATTTTATTTCAAGTTGTAAATGATATTGGTCCATCATCTTTCATAGACATTTTTCACATAAGTCGTATTTCTCAAGACAGATTTCTACATTAGTGGGCAAGGACTAGTTCCTTCTACAATTCTGTCTTTATCCCTTTTCCTAAACTTTGGGAAAACATTCCACTTTACACCCAGCAATCCAGCTCTCTTCCCAAATAAAAGTTCCTTTGTAAGCAGTATTTCCTCACAAGTTAATTCCAGCATTGCCTGTCTTCTTTTCACATCTCAATTTTATGTATCATTTGATGTTCCATGGAGAGAAATACACTAATGGTGTTAACCTGGGAGCTAGCAGACATTTGTCACACATCTCAAATTACAAAAGTAGTGTTGAGTGATTAAATATGTTGACAGCCTGACAGGGACCCCTAAAAGCCAGGGCAGGGGAAAAGTCATCCTGATTGAAAGGTAAATAGCATCCAAAAATGATTTTCCATCATATTTTCCCTGATTTTACCTCAGTGTTTTTTCAAAGGGCTCTCTACCCCTTGCCCCTATTGGCTATGCCATTGCTCCCTTCCAATCTCAAAAGTTTAGATAATCCTACCACCACACCTTATTTGAAATGCATGAACTCCATTTATCCATCCAAAAATTTATTCCAAATCAAGTTCCACTTAAACCATATTCAAACTCCATAATTACTTATTTTAAAGAGACATGAGATTTCCAGGAAGAAGCGCCCCCAATTTTTCTCAAACCCCGGTTTTTTACATATTTGGAATGCTTACCAATGTATAAGATCACACCCGAAGTGAATAAGCCAAATACGCCGTCTTTATGTAATAAGATGATGATTTAGTAGTTTCTGTCGTGCACGACAAAAGTCAAAGCGTGGTTTTCTATGGGGAACGATTACGATAGCAGGCAAGTTCAAAACAAGGTTTGCGGTTTTCTTTTGCACCTGTTTGTCTAATAAACCTTCGAAACATTCTCGGTAGGTGGTCTACAACCGATCCAGTGAAATTTGAGAGCAATTCGTATCCTAAAAAATCTCCTCCTGTCACTTTAAGTTTTATTGCAATCTTATTCCTCCACAGACCTCAATTTATCCTAATCATATTGCAAATTCTACTTGAAATATCAAGTCACAATTGTTTCCCCTTGCTCAAAATATTGTGACATGTGATGTCAACAATTTTGTGCTAAATTTGGGTCAAATGAATGTACATGGGTTATTTTATTTTTGAACATTTTGCTACAGTTGGTTCCCTTTAGCACTTGTTGGAACAATTTACTTAGGAATTTTGCTCTCTCTGGTTGGATTTTCTCAGTAAGCCCCTGTCGCTATCTATACAGCATAGTTAATCTAAACTATTAAGTTTATTACAAATCCACATACCCTATTTAAAGGGACTAGCAGCGATAATGCCAGATAATCCAATATGTGAAAATGCACTTTTTACTTATAAAAAAAAAAAACAAATCGGGATAAGTGTGTACAATTCCTATAACTGCTTTAATGAGCATAACAAACAAATATTGAAAAAAATGAGTATTTTAGGAAATTTGACCTACTGTCTCCTAGTACTAGACGAACAGCTGATGTGGTTTACCCGGTACAGAATAACAGAGGTCAACTGTATTGCGCATGGTGCCCAATATCACACTTAAAATCGGGGTATGCATCTCGGGAATGCTTTTATTGATCTCAAGTCAGAATTTTTGATACGCACGAATAGAATTACAAAATCAGATAACAAGGTGCTGCCTTCTTTAATACATGGCTTTCAAGCCAACCACTTGCAGGTTATGTTTCGCGATCCATCGCCACCATCAACATACAAAAGTAAATTTTGATGATTTTTTTGATGTTTCAGATTAGCAAATCGCCTGCTTATCCCTTTAAAGGCCGACTCAGAGATTTCCTGATGAGGGGCTGCAATCATTCACCAATCTCTGAATCAGTCTTTAATCCTAACCCTACATCTTTCACAATTATAACACTACATTAAACTTCCAATCACAAACATTAAAGGGGCATTTCCTGAATCGTCCGTTCCCCGACCTTACCTAACAAGTTCAAAATGTTTATATCGCTGAAACCTTGGCCTTATAGTAATCCATGTTGTCCTAATCTTATGTGCAATTTCGGCGTCTGTAAGAAATCGCAATTTTGTATTTTCTAAACGACAGAAATCACAGTACAGGAATCAACTCAAAATTTGGGAATAAGCTTTACTCGATATCTCGATGAAACAATTATTCCCAAAATACACCTTTAATTAACTCAAATTAATCCCCACCCTGAATCTCATGTCAACCCATAAATTCTACTTAGCTCCACTCTAGCCATTAATTCATTAATCCAATTACCCCCACAATTTTTCTTTATACTCATTCGCAGTTTGCACAACAGAAATATATAACACCTGTATCAATTCTACAAAGAGATCAAACCTAATAATGCATTAGTGGTCAACCCCTACCTCCAAATTTGGCTCTGGTCTTCCTATCGGCGAACCTCGTTTCTCCGACTGCTCTTGATATGCTGTGCAATTACAAACATCTTACGTCTTACGCTCCACAGCTCTCCATGTGCTATCGTGGCTGTGCATGTACATTAAATACATCCAAATGTTATTTCACATTAGCAATGAGCAAAAACTCTTGACGCCACATCCATTTACTGCTGCCGTATACCACTTTACCACCATGGGTAATTCCTTTGACTACTCCATCGGTATCAGGAAACCCATGTGTCCTAGCACACACTTACACCCATACCAACCACCAACTACTAGTCGTCTCTCACGACACACCTGCCACTGTGGACTTTTAAAAATGCATTCAATAGAAATTAATGTGCCAGGACCATGCTGCTTTTCCTAGTGCTGCTACTCGGCTAGCCACACAATACAGAAGAAAAAGTTGACGAGCACAACCACGTGGTTTAAATTAATTTAGCACCATCAGTATACATTGCATGACTTTTGCCTCATGACATTAATTTATTGTCCTCTTTCTCTCCTTGCATTCTCTCTCCCACTCTTTCGTTCTGCGTACTTGGCATAGGTTTGGAGTGGTGGAAATTGCCGACAAACGTACCCTACTGGATGTACAATGTGGTTGTTTGTCTGACTGGTTTTTCTTTGGTGGGGGGACTGTCATTGCAGAATATATTCTGTCTCAGTTGAGATGAAAAGTAATATTGGAAGTGAAATAATTGATTTGTATTGCATTGACAAAAAGACAAAAACTCTGACCTTATCCAGACTCGACACCAACTCTCATTATAGAATACTCTCCCATTGTTTGTCATTTGGTACACCTACACCCAATAATTTCATTATAGACTATGCAATATGGTCAAATTTGGTACACATACAAAACCAATAATTTCATTATTGAATATCAATACTGGTCAATTGGTACACATAAAACCCAATAATTTCCATTATAGAATATCACATCATGGTCAATGTGGTACACATACAACCCAATAATTCATTATAGAGAATATCAATACGGGTCAATTTGGGAAACATAACCCAAATTTCATTATAGAATATCAATACTGGTCAATTGGTACACATACAACCCAATAATGTATTATAGAATATCAATACTGGTCAATTTGGTCCACATACAACCAATAATTTCATTAATAGAATTCAATATGGCAATTGGTACAATACAACAACTTAATTCATTAGAGAATATCAATCCTGAGTCAATTTGGTACAACATACACCCAATAATTTCATTATTCGAATATCAATACTGGTCAATTTGGTACACATACAACCCAATAATTTCATTTAAGAATATCAATACTGCGTCAATTGTACACATACAACCCAATTTAATTTCATTATAAATATCAATAATGGTCATTTGGTTACACATCAACCACTAATTTCATTATAGAAGATCAATACTGTCAATTGTTACACATACAACTTCAATAATTCCTGTCCCATGTACACATAGTTAGTTCTTTCATCATTTTGTTCCTATTATACATCTTACACTTCAAATAACTGCCATGCCATCTTGAGGGATGCACAACTTCTATTTCCCTGTCCAATATTTTCCCAAGCCCAATTGTATTGGAATGACTTTAGAAACTTGTATTCCAAATATTGGATTTCTTGTCTGTAACATTAAGAATGACATATCATTTCAAACAATGCACTGTGCACACACTTGGACATGAGAAATTTGATTATAATTTTGGACATTTTACCTTTGCATACCAACCACTTTTGCATTACTGAGCACACCATAAAATGGCTGCCTTTGCAAAATTATAGACTCATTTCCTTAAGCTACCTATGCCCTAAACCTCATGATCAGAGGTGAGATCAACCAGATTAAACTAAGTTATTGTTGTTAAGTTTGTAGTCTTACTTACACTTTGGCAGTCATTCGTTTCACAGTGTGTGTGTCTTTAAGTTGTCTCATTTTTATGGTGGGACGCAGCTCTGAGATCAATATCCACTGGTGACTGGGGTTGTATATAGATCCATTTTAAGAGCCTAATGACCTAGGAAGACATGTAACCAAATAGGCTTTCGTATTTGTGTCGCTGCCTTTCTCACCATTAATTAAGCATACTAAATTCTTTAAAGGGGGATGACCCTATTTAAGTCTATAAATTGTTCATCTTGATAGAATGACCTTCACCCCAAAACCCCATCTGTAATGTCTCGCACCGATATTTCAACCAGTTTTTAAGTGAGAACTAAAAACGTGATTTTGTAATCCCCATAGAGTACCGGTACTGTGTAAATTATGACCTTCCAAGGAGCAGCCACGGGTGGTACTGCCTATAACTTTTCTCAGAATAGCATTTTCCCCCAACCTTTAAAAGTCAAAAAGAGGTTTATTAATAGTATGCGTATATACAAGGATCCTCCATTACCAGCCCAGTCTACATTAGGAGACAAGAAACCCAGCATTGCCTAGTAACAGCAAGGCTTGATTTATCATGATCATACCTATAATGAGCTAAGAATTCTTAATAAAAAATGTAAAATTAGCATGCATGGGTGGAGATGTATGAAGAGGATCACCTTGGCATATGAATATACATGGCTCTGTGTAATCTATGGGGTAAATTGAGCAAAAACAAGGCCTATTCCTATCAAATGTACTCAATTTTGTATACATCATAAAAACAAATGTCATCTTTGTTACTGAATTTGACATTTGTTTCTAATTAAAATTTTGTTATCGATATGCACCGCAATGGCTTTTTGAAAGAAAACATATTTTTAAAAAGTGGGTTTCAAATTTAATTTTCTATACTTTCATTTTTCAGCAAAATAATTTAAACAGCCAACACATTTGTGAATTTTTTACACTAAAACAAAAAAATTCTTATTTTAGTTCATCAAATGTAATATATCACTGGAATAAATAGCTTTTATCATGTAATTCTGAAAATTGTCTTATCAATTTCAAACAAATAATTTAAGGTGAAGACTTTATCATAGTTCCCTCACATGACAGATGCAAATATTAAAGTTCTTTTTGCAAATTGAAAAATAAAATAATAAACTCACAATGATGTAATACAAAATAACAAATCCACAATAATGTAATACTATCTTCAATCATGTTACCAGAACTTTTTACTTCATTTCCAAATCATAATGAAAGAAACAGATACAAGAACACACATGTGTTTACCATTGCTAAAGGAGCATAACATGTTATTATTGTATTGCAGGTTATATTTGGAACATGATGGTAAAAATATTAAGGTAGCTCAGACAAGGTCACCAGAATTACTGATGCATTTGCTATTAAAGATAGTTGCCCAAAATGAGTAATTAGCTTTCACTTGAATTTAACTTATCATTTTGGATGGTTTTTATGCAACAAAAGTATTTCTACTATAGACCTGATATTAGCAGCAATATTTTAGTAGAATGTTTTTATATGCATTGATATGCAAATGCAAATTCGATTCGCTTTTCAGAAAATAGATTAGTCTGTGGCGCTCTTGTTATTGATAAGTTCATGGGAAGATTTGCGTGTCTAATCGCAATTTGCAAAATCACCGCCCGAATCCCCCAAGCGCGATGTGGAATTCCGGGTTGCTCCTATGCGGCCGGGGATAGCTTTCCTGTGAATAGGTCTTAGGCCTAAACATTATCCCAATAACGACAAAATTAGACCAAAACGAAGATACAATGCCAAGTGGTGAATTCTTTGAATACCTCATGCTTAGTTGTTCAGAGCACACACTTTCACTGCTTGTGGTAAGCCAGAAATGCGCAGAGGCAGGTCACTTTGTTATGACCAGTAGACATGAAATTGATTATGTGTTTCGTTTATACCCAAAAAAAAATCTAATTCAATGAGGACTTATTCAAATTGGCATAGATGTTGTCCCAGGAGATGTGAGCATGTTCCCATGGTGTATTTCTCTTCTTGAGCCTACGCCACGGCTCTTCTTCGCTCCAGCTGAACAAAGAACAGCCGTTTTAAGCAATCCCTTAAGAGAGCATCACACGGATGTTCTTGGTATTTCCAAAATTCTTTATGGAGTAACTCTGGATTACCAGTATCTAAGCTGCTGATAGATTGACAAACAAGACTTTGGTGACCAAGCCTTCTCCGAAAAAACCAACCTTGATATGTTGAGTTGGGTTGAGTACTTTGTTTGTTGTTGATTTTTCTGGCCGAAAACCTGCTTATTCTGGTATGGGCGTTCACAGGTGTGATGCGGTTGAGCAGGAGACATTCAAAGAGCTTGTAGGTGTGGCCAAGGAGTGACACTTGTCTACAGCTCTTGGGATCACAAGGACCCCTCCCAGGCCCTAGGAGTGCCACGACATGTGCTTTCGTCCAGATCTTTGGGAACCCATAGGAAATAAGGCAACAATTACATAGCTCAAGAAGACACTCCTTTGCCACTGGACCAACATTTTTCAGGTGTTGTCAAGGCTTACTGCTTTTCCTGGTTGAAGCCCAGCAACACAGGCGTCCAGGTTGCCCATGCCAAAGGGGCAAGCGAAATCAGGGTCACCATCACACCTCTTATGGTCTAGCCTGATCCTCCTGGGCTTCCCGCTGCACCTGCCATTTAAAAGCAGTTGGTGGGTAAAATTTGGCTGCCGTGGAGGCTCTACCGGATCATACCCCCTTGCCTAAGCTGAGAAAGGATAAGCTTCAAACATGGTAGCATACTCTTGATATTCTTAAGCACATTCCTTAGAAATGCCCAGTATATATATTTTCCATACTACAGCCCCTGGGCCTGAATCTCTGTGCAGACCTGCACACCAGTTGGGCAAAATTCCCATAGCTATAGGGTGGGTTTGGGGCAAAAAATCTCATGTCCCGAATCAGGTCATAAGTGAATCTCTGCCAGCCTGCCTTTCCACAGCTAAAGCAATGCCCAAAAGGCACCCCATCTGGTCCCACCACAGAGTCGACTTGGACACCGACTGGTCGATACTGAGGCAGTGGAACAGGATCCAGAACAAACCTGCTACCCAGGCCAGAGATGTTTTTGCAAAACTACAGCCAGACCAGGGTTGTAACCCCTCCCCCAACTGGCACCATAAAATGATGGTGGTTGCCTGGGGTCATGAAGATGATGCAGATGCTGACTGTCCAACCATTCTCCGACAGCTTGTCCATCTTTATTGGTTTTATTAAAGACACTATCAGGGATCCACCCGAAAGAGTCAAACTATTCGAAATTTGCAGGAATACCTTAAAAGTAAAGAATAAGTCTGTAGAATTGTTGTAAGTTACTCTGTCCAACTAAAAAATTGACAGAAAAAGGGGAAAACTGTAGTACTCAAAGATATGAATCTCCATTCAATTGCATGCTGTAGTAAGTGTCCGTTCGGACAGTAATGATTAAAATATTCGATTTTGTCCTTATTAGGTTGAGTTTGGTATTATAATTTGCAGGGTATGTTAGGATACCTGCACTTGTTACAGACATGCAAAAATCGGATTTTTGATGATTTTTTCGATTTTCTGATTTAGCAAATCACTGATAGTGCCTTTAACCCCACCAGGCACCATGGCTGCCAAAATCACCAATATGAAGAAATGAGGCCTGGTGGAATTCCCGAGATTAAAGAGACACTGGCACATTTGAAAAATAGTGCGCCCTCAAGATTTTTCAAAATCGATATTTTTGCATGGTTGTAAGGCTTTTAAATACAAAAGCCCTCACCCAAAATGATTAAGACCAAATCAGCTTCCTTATGGGTAAACAGAACGATTTTATAATTTAGCGTCGCCGGCGACGCTAAATTCAGCAGACGACGAAAATGGCGTTTAACACAAGAACACGCACGCCGTATGCATGTTTCCCACGCTATGCACACTGTTTGAGCGGTCTATAACCTTTGTAGTTTTAATATCAGTTAGTACGAGTCAAAAATATTCATGTAATATACACATTTGTTGATTAAAGTTATGGAAAACTTAAAAGTTGGCCTACAAATTACCTGGATGTCTTTATCCTCATATCAATGTCCCTATCTGTTTTGAGGTATGTTATTTTTATGTGTAAAATATATCTCTGTTCTTCCAATGGCCTAGACTATCATTTGAGAGCAAATTGAAGAAATTTCATATTTTGTGAAAATGTGCCCAGTGACGCTTTAAATTGAGGGTGCTTGAAAGTTACCGAGGGAGGTCTGCAGACTGAACTCAACGGTGAAGACTTTGATGTTGTTGTCAGCCGATATCGAGGTTGCTACAGTTATATTCCATTAATGGTGGCATCAGCATTAGGTACTGCAACAAAATAGTTGCTATATTTGCCCAATTATTTGGGTACTTCACACTTAGCTGTAGGTCATGAATTAATACTGATTCAAGGAGCTACCCCTAGTGGTAGAGCTGAGAGTACACGTTGAGCAGCTGAAGTAATTGGTTAAAGTATATTCTTCGAAAAACGATCTTTTATGGCTGGGCTGGGCGGGGGGGGGGGCTCGGGGGGGGGGGTGATCGGACAAAATAATGATGTACCATTATCTCTCGTTTATTAAAGTCGATAGCTGCTCTGTGACAGTAAGTTTATTTGTATACATGTATATGTTCACATCAATGTGACCATGTTCTTGTATCACACAGCAGCTATCTAATCGTTCTTATTTCCGCAAGTTATCATGGTTATTGAGATAAGCGGATACAGACAAGTATCGTGGTATTAGTCCATTGATAGCATGCTAAATAACCACCCGAGATTTCCGCAATGTGAATTGAAACGTAAAGAGAAATTAATCTCCTTTCCTTGTTTTGTGTGAGATCTATAGACTTACTAAGCTCCATTCATTTCTGTTTCGACTGAGAACCTCCTGTCTTGACCATAGTAGATTCATCGAAAAATAATCTTTTATGCTGGGATGGGCGGGGGTGATCGGACAAAATAATGATGTACCATTATCTCTCGTTTATATTTGTCACTATCTAACAAACTTCGAAAATAATATTAGTCGATAGCTGCTCTGTGACAGTAAGTTTCTTTGTATATAATCTATACATGTTCACATGTTCTTGTTTCAGACAGCAGCTATATAATCTTTCTTATTTCTGAGAGTTTTCATTGTTATTGAGATAAGCGGTTACAGACGAGTATCGAGAGATTATAGTCGATTCGCGTTGATACGTTCATCCCCCTGGAGTTTTGGACCTATTCAATTAAGTCGGAGAGGGAAAATGAAAGAATTCAAATGCACATGCCACAACGGATTATCTTGGAGGACACTCCGGTCATATAACTCACTCACCTGCCACTAAATACAATTTCATTCATGTATGGAACGCACAATAGTGTATTTCAGGCCTTAACATTCCTCACAATAACATGATTAACAGAAGTCCCTGAACCTCATTGAATTTTTCACCTCCGCAAGAATGGTACAGGGTCACATATCAGATGAATCGAGTATAGTACATTGACAGTATGCTAAATAATCACCTGTGATTTCGGTAAATGTGAATTAAAACGTAAAGAAATGAATCTGCTATCATGTTTGTGCGAGCTCCATAGTGTGTTGGACTGACAAAGCTCAATTGATTCTGTTTGATAAGAACTCCTCTCTTAACCAGTGGAACGATCTGGTCACATGTTTGGAAGATCGCTTTGGATGAATCTACTTATAATATGCACAATTCAGGAACTTGGCTGTGTAGATGTCAACTTCAGCAACACACCATACCTAACTACCAATTACCACCCTTCTTATCGGTTTTCAAACAGTTAACAGTAAATACAAGTCCCATTTCATTCCAGTACAAAAGGGGCGAGCTGAAAAAATAACATCTCAGACACTTAAAGATAGACATTCTGCTTGAAGCTCATCATGTCTCCTCCCAATCAGTCATGAAATTAGGGTAGTAATCCACAAGTTTGTCAAAGCTACCGGACCGTGAAGGCTAGAATGCACCGTGGACCCGGGAGGTCCGTGAGGTTGTTTCCATGTAAGAATACAGCTGAAACTCTATGTCAGATCAAATAAATATCAATGCAAACCTTTTTGGGATTATTCCTACAGATTTTATACTTAATATGATAACAACCATGATTTCAACCCAGGATCTCGTAATTTCTCTCAGTTTTTAGGGTTACACTTAGAAATGCGGTCCACAAAAAACAACATCATTTGCAGCAGGGGTTGACTTACCCCTTGTTCTCATTATGCTTCTGGTGCTGAAATCATTATTTTACACACATGTAGTGCATTCATAAATAAAAGCCCATTGACTGATCACAGTGACTGATAGATATTATTGAAATTTAAGATCTTGGAATTAAGAGAGTACATGATGAGTTTATATATACACAAGTACAATTCTATAGTATTAAAAATCATACTTTTTTAATTTTTTCTTTTAAAAAACTTATTCGTTTATTTTTTAAACAGTAATTGCATGCACACACACACACATCAAGAACAGAGATTTTTTATGCAAACCTATTACCATAAAATTGACTGCATTATGTAAAAAGATGCACAAGCTATTTTACTTTAAACCTGGATAAAGGCATGCAAACTTACAAATTAAACATAAATATTTAAAACAGGAAAGAAACAAAAATAGTGGCTGTGACAAGCAATACGCTAGTGGTCTTAGCAACGATCAATTCGAATATCCAGACGATGAAAACTGCCTCGCGGGCTACGTATGCATCGTGACTTGCCAGATATATGCAGTAACGTGATGGATCAAATGCTGTCATAAAAAGGAAAGGGTTGGAGCTAATTGGTCCTGCATTGTGTTCATTCACATTAGTAAAATACTTAGTGTTAGGTGGAGTCATATGATCATAGCAAGAAAGTCCAAAATTATAACTTTTTTAACATGATTGAATAACACCATGAATGCAATGATGCGTGTATGTGTGTTTGTTTCAGCATAAACAAATAAGGAATATTACAGTGTTGCATTAATTAAGCCCGGCCCCAAATTGTGGTTTGATCACATTTTATTGAAAATATGCAAATGAGCTCAATAGTATTCATTACCCTTGTCCATTTAAAGTTATACAGCACATGACCTTGTCATGTTCTATCACTGTGTCATGGTAGAAGTCATTGCGTAATGGTTTTAGTCTGTAGTGTAGAATGAATTTAAATAATGCTTTGTGCCCGTCTATGCCCAATCTATCAGTTCGGGCCTGACTGCCGGATCCTGGCAATGTTGCCGCAGCGGGCAGATATGCCAGTTCAGGCAAACATAAAACAAGATCCCTGACAGAATTAGGAAAACCTGAAACGATTCTATTGGTGGGGAACTTTATATTTTTTAGGGGGAAGTACCATATGTTACCCCATGACAATGTAAGTTATGTCGCCAAATTTTCACCCAGGACCAAAAATTGTCACCTTGGGGTTGTGTAAAAATTGGAAAATTCCAAATTTGGCACTTTTTTACTTTTTATTGAAATTTTATGTTAAAATCGTTTTTTACACAAATCTTTTTTTTATTCGTAGTTTAACATATTTTGACGAAATACTTTGTTACAATCACTTTCTGTATCTAAAAAATCCCATTATTTAAATTAACTACCAACTTTAAATTACCGCGATTGCAAATGCATTGTGGGAAAACCACACTGCCGGTTCCGGCAACAAATTGCCGGCTACGGCAACCTTGCCGTATCCGGCAGTCGGTCCAAACTGATAATGAGTATAACATATGATCACACAAATGCACGGTTGTGGGGCAAGTGTGAGAATTTAACACCACTATCATTGCTCATGAAGCATAGGTTGGCAACCGTTCCAGAGCCGGAGCTAGTCATTATATTGATCGCGTGACACACTAGCAGCAGCTATAGTTTATTCCGTAAATGGTATCAAGGATTAGAATTGCAAATACTTGGCACACAATCCTCGCTGGTCTTGTGGTTTGCCCCCCCAGAAACAAATTTTCAGGAGTCTCAATAATATTCCATAAAAGATCCTTGGAGTAACTTTCATAAATTGAGTTTCACAAATTGCAGGCTCTGTGAAGTTTGCCAAAGAGAAAATAATTAAAGAAGACAGACTACAGATCCTGTATTAAGATATATATGTTTGGTTTGTAAGAAGACCAGTGCATATTGTGTTGTAAGTCAAGGTAGAATTGGTACTACCCTGCTTTCGATCCAGAGGCCATTTTGGAACACAACCAGACGCTACATAAGGATCACACCAGTAAATAATGAGAGAAAACAGGAAGTCAGCCCCACTGCAAATGAGGTGGGTTTTTTTTGGCGACCCTCGCCTAAGGATACCCTAAAAAAAACTGAGAGAATTGCGAGCCTGGGCTTGCACACATCTGGTTGACTCTCAATATTAGTGAAAATCTGTAGGAATATCAAAAAAGGTTTAATTATCGGTCGCGTAGCGACAGTATATTATTACGGGCCATTTTGGGGCCGTTTTTGTTCGCGGATTCCGTAAATGTCGGACGATTTCGGGCGGTGAAAATGGTACGTGCAAATACTGTCGTGCTGGTGTTTTGCCCCTAGAAATTGTCGGTTTGTAATTCGTTAGCTTGAAGTTTTTTGGGTAAAAAAACGGTGTTTTTGTAAAATTTGTTTGCTTTTATTAATGGAACGTTGGGTTTGTTTACTGGATTTTGAAGTATGTACGAGATCCGCTATACACTGCTTTAAAGAAAGTATCTGAAAATTGCGCTTTATAGAGTGCGGTTTGTTTAAAATCGCGTATACGTGTAGTGAAAATAAATGTCTGCAAAAAAGGAAATTAGTTGATGGTTGTTCCCCTCGGGAGATTTTTAAAAGCGGGTTAGTTGGGTAAGTACACGGTTTGTAATAGCGGGTCGGTAGTCCGAGGTGCTCTTACTAGACACTCCATGCTTGTGGTCGCTGTCCCGAGGATATGACGGTCGAGCTAAATAGCGGGGGGTTACCTGGAAGAGCTTTTGACGAAATTAACCAAATGATACTTGGTACTTGGTAGTAAAACTCCAAGGAATCCATTAAGGAATTTTGACTGGAGGTGGGTGGTCACCGAAATGTACTAGGGAGTAATGCTTGTACTTAAACGCGGTTCTTGTTTGTTGATCAAGGTTTTGTTGAGTTAAACAGTTCCAGTATTTATTGTTGTGGGGGGAAAAATTGAGAGTTTGGCGAGTGGGAGGGGGCAAGAATGGTGGGGAAGATTTTGAGGTGCTGGTTATGTCCTCTTTTGCCCTGTCGGTCTTGGATGGAATGTAGTTCTTGGAGATGTCAAGTTAATTCATGTGGATTTTCATTTAACAAACGGTGTGACTTTCTGCGTTCTTGTAGACGTAGCCAGCCGAGGGTGGATGGCATTTCGGCTAACCACTAGTTAACCGGGGTGAAATTCCCATGTAGTGAATCGGGCTGATCTACCTTGGACGTGTTCAAGGATGTTTATGTCCTATTGCTGGTAAGGGATCCCAGGCAGGCGATTCATATTCGAGATGGGGTATAACAAGAGTATGGTTAGAGCCTTTCTTTGATATTAATAGAGGCCTGATTGGAAGTTTCTTATGGATGAAACCCAATGATTTAGAAGCTTTTGATGCAGGTCATATTGGCTTTGCTTGTTATTTTTTAGAGAATTTGTATTGTTTGGTGTAACAGATGTTTTTTTTTGCATAGACCATCAACAAAAAGTCCTACATTAGGCCTAAAGCATAACAAAAGAATTACCACAAATAAAAAATGAATAAAAATAGCAAATGGAATGAAATAAAGAAAAAATCAGTACAAATTAAAAAAATAAAAAAACGAAAATAATAATAAACAGATGAGAATATAATAACCAAAATAAATTTAACAAATTAAAACCAAATAAAACCGTGTACACTAGTCTTAGAATTATCATTAAAATAAAAGTGTTAAACTATGAAAAGAAATAATACTAAAAAATATAATAACAGACATTTTATTAGCGCCTTCCCCAAAAACGAATAGAAATATAAAATGATAAAACAATGGAACCAATAAATTTTTAAAACATCAGTATAAAATAAAGGATAAGAAAACGACAAAATAATTAAAAAAATAAAAGCCAAAATGGTAAGAAATAAAAATAAACGGGGTGGGGGAGAATACAAACTATTTAAAAATTAATAAAATCAAAGCCCTATACACAACAAACTATTAATAATATAAATCGTTAAATGAAAATAAAACTTAAATAATTAAACACTTAACAAAATAAAGATGACTCAATAAGAAAAGTACGAAATGAAAATATATAGAAATAAAATCAACAATAAATTATTATAAAGTTACATCGTTGACAATTAAAATTGCAAATAAACCAAAAATTAAAGATGACAAATAGGTACAATAAAAACTAAATAATAATAAGAAATGAACAAATATACAATTACATAAAACAAACTAAACACAGAAATAAAATATATACAGTTATAAATAAAAATCAAAATAAACAAACCAAACGAAAGGAAGTGTTCGCGAATGACATTGCATTATTGTAAACCCGTGGCTGTCATATTCTTAAGCAATTGTCAAGAAAACTTACAGCTTCAATTGGACATCCTTTCACCTTTACAAACTTTGCATTGTGTCTATATATCAGGGACAAAACTAGAAGTCTACCACAACAGCTACAACAGCAACCTGGAGAATTCTCTTACCATCATAGATTTTTTCGCCAAGTGGCATCCTGCATCTGGAACCCCCCTACCAGCTTTCAATGGAGATTTTCCGGAGTCGCCTCCTGAAGCCACTCAAACTCCGCTAGCTAGCCACACGACCTTCCTTTTTACGTGCACCAGTCTTTTCTTCCTGCACACTTTGTTGATCTCCTGTTCCTGTGGACCCCCAAAGCCCATTTAAGACGACACCCTCAGAACAAACAATCTCTACTAATGAGTGAGTAATGATTGAGTTGGAAGATAGATAAAGATATGGAAGATGCAGTCAACAGTCAACCTAATAAAACTTGCAAGTCGAAATGAACATGCAGCCACGGAATTACATTTCATATTTGACATAATTCAAACAATATAAAAACCAACTTGAAGGAAAACGTATAAGCTTCAATTCACCATACAAATTCCAGCCAAACCTCGGTTAACAAAGGGCTCAGAGCGACCGATAAGGTGCTGAACAGAAGCATCACACCACCGCAACATGAACCCACTGGCAACTCAACAATTTACAGCCTCCACCGCCCTAAACCATCACCAAATAACCAGGAAAACCCTGAAACCTAGAAAGCCGAAACCGCGAAATTCTAGGTTAGTGATAGGTTATTTTGATCCGACAAACACTTTTACCGTATTCTTACAGGAAACGCCAGACTGAAAAAGTGCTCTGACATCAGGGGTCCCGGTGAATGATAGTCTTCACGGACCAGTAGCTCGAAATTTTTTTGGATAAGACCCTATAATTTCATGATTGAAGATCATCAATATCACCTACCCAATCAAGCGGAATGTTAGCTTTAAGGTCGGAGATGTTCCATTGAGGAGGCAAAATGACGTTTTCATCTCGCCCATTTGTAAAGGAACGAATGGGACCAGTATTAGTGGTGTGAAACCATAAACTGCACAACACAAATTGCAAAAGCATTGAGTGTCAAATGGTTACACAACTTAAACCACAGGGATGTACAAGCACTTTAAAGCCAAGCTGCAACAAACTCTGCAAAGTTGTCTTGTAAGAGGCAAAACTATGGCACAAAAAGTCAAAGTTAGCCTCAATAATTGATCTTCCTATTAAATTTACAAGACTAGATTGGATTTTCTTGTCCAATTTTTTTTGCAAGAAAATTCATTTGGTTTCATATGAGGCATTGGTAGTAGGAGTAGTAGTAAAACCAAAGGTTTAAATTCGGTTTTGTCCCGCAAGAGGGGGTGGCCGGATTCACCTCACATTCGTTAGCAATCGCCTTACTCCCTCCTTCCAATTCACCCGAATTCAATGCATCCCCACATCCTCAACCAATCCTCCACTGTTCCTCCATGGGCCTCTTGGTCGACCCCCTCGTCCCAAACACCCACCTCGAATCCAAAGATGATCCTCATCTTTCCTCAGCCTGCCCATATACCATCTTGCACCATTCGCCTTCGCCAATCGATCAGCCGCCTCTTCCAAAACCCCAACATCAGCATCAAATCCTCAGTCTCTTCCGAATCCATCAAACTTCCACACCACCATTGCTTCATACTTGCTCTCTCGGCCCTTCATTAAAATCCTCATCTCATTTTTTTCACTCCGGCACCAACTGTCTCCTCCCATACAAGCCGTCAATGATCTCACCACAAACTCTTATACACCACCCTTTCATCTTCAAAAGGAATCTTATCCCATGTAACAAACTATCCACATTCTCTAAACTTCACCCACCCCAACCTTAATTCTGGCTCTGGTAGTGTAAATGACATAGAATACAAGGAGCATTCAAAGGGTACATTGGTAAGTTCATGGGCATTATCAATGAGAAAAATGGGGAGATATTAGAAAATTCTGTTTGGGGAAACATTTTTTTTAAAATGTATATGACACTGGGACATACATTAAATAGAGACGAAACAACTGTAGATCCTGTGACCAAACCTTGCGAGACAAAGATTTTGAAGGCGCAATTTTCCTTTCACTGGTAAGACTACATTTAAACTATTAAAAGTTGCAACAATTGAATTGCAAAAATTGAATTTGTCATACACAAAAACTAATTAGACACATACATCTGTGAAATCGGTTTATATTAGCACATTTGACCGTGACTGAAAGTACATTGCCTTTGGACATGTTTTTGTCATAGTGTCCTCATTTGAAGTCGGATCTATAACAACACTATGAATTTTTAGCGTCCGTATATAAGGGAGTAATTTGACATGCATATTTAATTCAATGGTGACAGTTTCAATTTACCCCGTGTTTAACTTTTGTTGCACTTCCCCAAATGCCGGGGAACATTGATGAGCGGCAAGACCCAAGTCAAAAAGCCTTCAAAATCGTCAGGGAAACCCCAAGACGCCTTCAAATATTTTGTCTCCAGAGTTTGGTCACGGGATCTACAGGCTGGTTTTCTAAAAGTGCTAATATGTAAGTCCACAGGGTCTATCGGGGATCAGTTAATCTTTGCTTGTAAAAAAAACATTCAAAGTGCGTAAAATTTTCTATGTTGTGGTATGACCAGATGAAGAATTGTAATTAGTTTAATAAATATCAAAGCATTCTGAAACTTTTGCCCAGGATGACCTTGAACTATACATAGTATTAAACTACAGGAGGAAGAATGGGCCAATGCTACCTTATTTTAGGCCTTATGAAATAATGATAAGTTGGTGTATTTTTGCACTGTCATAATTTTTTAAATATTGGCCCCTGTATAAACCTGCCCCTTCCTTATTTCCTCACAGAGGATTGTAGCAGATTGGATATGATGTTTCGGCTATATATGCGTTGTATCTGGTACAAATCCGATAGACATGTCAACAACCACACTAATTTCTTTATCCATACCAATCCAATTACCATAAAAAAATCGTATACTCATGAAAAAGGCCCTTTTCCTCCTACAGCTGTTGAAAGTCTCATTTATTATGACAAAAACCAGAATAAAACAAAATATATCAACGGCGACACACTTTGACAACTCATTTGATTTTTTGCTACCATGACTTCATCCGGGCATAAATTTTATGAAATTTCATTGCGGGGCAAATATGATCTTTTCTTAAATTCTAGTTTAACACGTCTTGCTGTGGCGCATGGGCATATAGAGGGCGATATAACACACCAATATGACTTTGTGGGCCTATATGTGCAAGATTTCCACATGATTTTTCTGTTTTTTGCAGAGGTAATAGCTTGTGCATACTTATATCAGTTGTCAAATGTGTCGCCACTGCGAAGAGAAGAAACGATTTCCATGCGGTTCAAAACAGCTGTGCTCCCAGCCATTAGACTGAGGCATGGTGCCCCTCCCCCAGGAATGATGCAATTTCCCAGACTAGTATTAAACAATTGCTGTAGCTTTTCAGAAAATGCGAAAACATATCAAGATTCCATGTTCCAGTTGCCATCCTAAAATCCTTCAGGAACAATAACAAAAATAACGTCGCGGTTCTCGAACCGCCTAATCCCCCTGGCAGGGAGCGATTACCAATTTTTAAATAATAAGACTGCAAAATACCCCCTTAAACCCAAAATCCCCTTAAACCCCAAACAAACCCCCCTTAGTATAAACCTGGGCAACCCCTTAAACTTGTGCAACCCAACTTAAACCACAACAAGCCCCTTAAACCCAGACAACCCCCTTAAAAACGGACAACCCCTTTAAACCCTGACAACCCCACCTTAAACCCCAACATCCCCCTTAAGCCCAGACAACCCCCCCTAAACCCGGGACAAACGCATTTGCAACGTCCGCGCAATGATACGCACATGCGCGCATGCGTGTGCATGTGTGCACCGTCTGCGCATGAATACGCGTATCTTGTGCCCATCAAAAACCCTTAAAACCAAACATCCCCTTAACCCCCCCTTAAACCCCCAAACAATACCCTTAACCCCAAACAACCCCCTTAAACCTGGACAAACCCCCCTTAAACTCGTTGCAACACACTCTAAACCACAACAAGCCCCCTTTAGCCCAGGGACAACCCCCCTTAAACTCGGGAACAAACCCCTCTTTAAACCCGGACAACCACCTTAAACCCCAACAACCCACTTAAGTCCAGACAACCCCCCTTAAACACGGACAACCCCCTTAAACTCGGACAACCCACCTTAAAACCCAACAATCCCCTTACAACCCAACAACCCCTTAAAGGTGGACAACCCCCCTTAAACCGGACAACCCCCTAAACCTGGACAACCCCCCTTAAACCTGGACAACCCCCCGTAAACTGACAACCCCCTAAACTCGTGCAACCCACTTTAAACCACAACAAGCCCCTTAAGCCAGACAACCCCCCCCTTAAACCCCAGAACAACCCCTTAAACCCGGACAACCCCCTTAACCCCAACAATCCCCTTAAACCCAACAAACCCTCTTAAAGATGGACAAAACCCCTCTTAAACACTGGACAACCCCCCGTAAACCTGGACAACCCCCCTTAAAACTCGTGCAACCCACCTTAAACACAACAAGCCCCTTTAAACCCAGACAACCCCCCGTAAACCCGGAAAACCCCTTTAAAACCCGGACCACCCACCTTAAACCCCAACAAATCCCCCTTAAGGCCAGACAACCCCCCTTTAAACCGGTCAACCCCTTTACCCCAGACAACCCCCTCCTAACCCAGAAAACCCCCACCTAAACCAAACAATCCCCTTAAACCCTATATATAATAACGGCCGCAGCGAGATGCTGTTCACCCATGTAGCGCCAAATGTCCACTTGTTTGTCATAGGTTGGGGATTTCAGATGGATCCTGATGGATGGCTCGAGCAAATCAATCAATGTAGTTAAAGGGGCGACGACCCCGTTTTGGCATGGTAACTTCCAACATGTGCCGTCTGAGACTACTGGTCAATCGCACGATGAAGTGACCGGCAAATCGTGCATGACGTTGGGCAACAGAAGATGAAATTGGCAGGGATCATCTCCTTATATCGTGGTGTGCTTTGGGTCAGGGGGAGGGCGGCCCAAAGAAATCCAAATTTCAGACGTCGCCATTGGTTTAAACACTTATAAAAGCGGAAATCTGACGAAAATTCTGAATGTTTATATGTTGTCAAGGAAATTTTCGCGATCATTCCAAAACTGTTGGAGTTGAAGAATCAACGCCACTGGAAGGGTTATTTCTGATTGTTGTTTGTATGAAGAACAACGAGGACGAGGTCGTATGTGGGTCATGGGAAACACCCATGATCCACCCACATCAAAGCACCCAAATTGGTTTGTGGTTTTGCACTCAGTATTGTTGTAATTTCTTGTGACATTTTTGGTGAGTTGCTAGAATGAATTAGGGCTTGGCCGCCACTGCCTGGCTTGGTCATGTGCTCCCGCCAGGATATGTTTTGTATCTCGCATAAGAAGCTGGTGTAGGTGCAATCCAGTCTATCATGTAGCTCGTTCTTCAGGGTCCAGGTCTCAGATCCATATACAGGATACTCTTACAAAGGCTCTAAAGAATTTCAGCTGGTTGAGATTGGATTGATACCATTTTTTTTGATTGCCATAATGGTTGTAGTTATTGCAAGGCATTCAAGCTGGTCTCTTTTGCGTGAAAGGAAGTCCTTTCTTGCTGTCGGCAACAGAGGTAGGACCCTAGTACTTGAAGTCCCTGACATCTTTGAGTTGGCTACCATTCTGCTGTTGCAGATAGGTTGATGATCGTCATCCTCATTGACAGGCATATATTCAGTCTTCTTGGCACTAAGATGTAGGCCGACTTTGTCTGCAGCATTTCAAGTGATGTTAGTATAGATCTTGTGCACCACAACCCACTTAAAACCAAATCAGCACGAGGGTACATGATTCCCCACCCCTCATCAAGTTTCATCAAATCAGGACATGGATCTTCAGATAGTTTGTCACAAGTTTTTTGGGTGAAAAATAAAAAAATTACCCCAAATTTAGCCCATTAAATATGCAAATTAGCTATTTTAATTATAGCAGTATAAGGTGCCCACAAACCTAATCAAAGCGAGAGTACATGATTTCCCACCCTTACACCAGTTTAATCAAAATCGGACTTATGGATTCTTCGTAGTTTGTTCACAAGGCTTTTTGGGTAAAATACCCCAAATTACTACTAACTTATGCAAAGTAGGTACCTAATTAGAATAGGCCACGCCCCATTATCTAATCAGATGTAGGGAATGTGGCAGTCCGATCCCACCACCAAGTTACATCACCATAAACCCTTATGGGTCTTGTTATCGCGTTCACAGATTGTGTTGGAAAATACCCCAAATTAACTCATTAATTAAGCAAATTAGGTACCTAATTAGCATATGCCACCCCAGAATCTAATAGATGAAGGGCATGGCAGTACGATACCACCCACCAAGTACATCACCATAACCCTATGGGTCTCATGTTATCCGCGTCACAGATTGTGCTTGGACCGCTGACGCCTGACTGATAGCATAATCCCCCTCTGCTTTTCAAGCCAGGGGGGATAATAAAACAATCGACCCACACTTAAGCATACAGCACATGCAGCCTTTGAACTTATGACTTCTTTGATTGCTAATAATCTATGCAACCCCGAGGCAAAATATTATAGGCAAAGAAATATATGGTTTCTAAATTCCCTGGGGATGTGTAACATAACATGAACTGTGTGTTGTGTCCATGATGGCTACAGTCGGAATATGTCATCGGTGGTGGCCGAAGGGATTGTGAATTACTAATCATTTGTGACCTACATGTAATAGTTGTAACACAATGTTTTCAGGCCACTACGATATAAAAATTATATTATAAAACACAAATTGATAAAATGATAAACACAAATTGAAGTTCAAATTGTAATGAGTATTATTTTTGAACTCTAGTGTTAAAAATACTCATATTTTGATATTGTATAAAATTAATGAGAAACTTAATTTACAAATTGTGATAGATTACATTTGGATTTACTTTACTTCTATAAAAAAAAAAAAAAACAAATAATGAAATACAATTTATGACTAAGTCCAGGAAGGATAATTAGGGGTGTCCAGAAAGTAATCACGAATACCATGGCTTAAGAGTCGGTACAATGCATGATGGTATAATTACAACCCACAAGCAAAAAATATCTTTTAGTCTATCTGTTATAGACTTTTTAACATTAGCCGATTTAGCAAAATAATGTCAGAGAAATTTAGCTGTTATCACTCTTTTTTCTATGGTAATGTATATACACTCATCTTACATGCAAATTTTCACATGTCTCAGTAACAAAGTTGCAGTATATAGTACAAAAGGTATGTTGATGAGGCATAAAATGGCTATTCCATTTGCAATCTGCACGCCCTGTGTAATATTTAGGTAATGTTTTCCACAGGGGGAATATGGAATTCAAATGGACAAGTCCAATAATATATCAATGTATTTAAAATTGTCAATGCATCTTTTGACAATTCTCTAAATTGTCCTTTTCAAAAACTATTCTCCTCCACATAAAAGACATAAGGTGATGACGCCTGAAAATCTACACCATACAGCTGATTGTGGTTTACACCAGTAAAGAATAAACAAAGATCAATAATATTTTGTATTTGAGGTCAAACTGTGCAGGAAATGGTGCACAATATTTTGCTTATGAATCTGGGATATTCACATGGAAATGCTTTTTTGATCGCAAGTCGGAATTTTGATTCGCACATATAGAAATTACAGAATCAAAATACATGGATATCAAGCCAACCACTTGCAGGTTATGTTAGCATGCCAGTCACAAAAATACCAAAATATAAATTTTAATGATTTTTTATGTTTAGGACCAAAATCGCTGCTTATCTCTTTAATGTTTAAAAAAATCCTTCATTTTATCATATTGAAAGTTGTACCATCACCATCACTGTAACAGAACTGCAGGCAGATTTATGAATGCATATTTTTAATGTCAGTAGTCAATTGCAATTATTGATTGAGGTACACCTTAATAGCTTTTTGGCCCGGAAGCCACGGGATGGTCAGACATGAATCCCTGAATAGGTTGTGTAAGTGCTTTGACTATAGAACAGTGCCTTAAGGCTGGTGGATGTTAGGGTTATCTTGCCATAATTGTGTCCAATTTTCTTGCTCCAAAAATAAGATAGAGTAAGGATCTTCTAGGAGAAAAATAAATTTGTAATTGATTGTAGGTTCTAATCTTGCCTTGAAAGCATAGTTTACCTGTAGATGACCTTCATGTCTTCAAATGACAATCCTTAAAATTAAAATTATGAATCCCCAATCTTAATTAGCCCTTTGTTTGTACAGGTGCACAAGAGGCAACACAACAAAACAAACCAACTAGACAAGGCTAAGTATAAAATTACTACTCATTCCAAAGTTACCACCATCATATGAGTGGAATCTGCCTCAAACAAAACCAAAATTTTATGTATGAACTTAAAGGTGCATTTCGTGATTCCAGCCCCTTCTGTTTTATTCATTGTTCACTAGATATCCTTGAGAAAAGCTTATTCACAAGTTTTTTAGCTTATTCCGACTTTGCAGTTTTGTGTTATGAACAAATGCTCATTTCCCACGGTCCCATATGCCACTGTGCTATAATTTCTGTCCGTTTACGGACAAAAAATACAAAATTGGGAATTACTTACAGACACGGCCGAATTTGAACGTAAGATTTAGCACACATGGATTACTAATGTTGACGGTTCAGATGATATGAAAATCTCAACTTTTTTTAGGTAGGTCGGGGGGACGAGGCTGTGGATCACGAAATGCCCCTTTAATTCTTCATTATATTTCTCTAAACATCTCAGACTTGAACACCCCATTACAAGGCTAACTCCCTAACAATGAGTGGAATCTGCTCTCAAACAACTAAAAACCATATACGTAAAAACTAGTCCAATAGCTATACTACTACTCCCATTTTCCCTAAAAAAAACAAAAACAAAAAAACAGTGCCCCAGCAAGGGCCTTGCACCTTAAGGGGTGTTATCACCTTACTCACAATTAATCATTGGGTGGGTGGGAAATTCAAAACACATTAGCTGCTCTCTGCCAAACAAAAATGTGCTGGAATAAGAAAATAATATTCCTGATTTAATTGGATGACCTACAAACCATATAGTCAGAGAGAACGTTCATGTGACCGTACAGTTGAGTATATATACAATTTTTTTGCTGAAAATGATAGATTTGGGTGTGTAGAATAAGAATCTGCCGGGTGCCAACTGGGCATCCTTGGGCGTTTTGAGAAATCCAAGATGGCATCGCCATAAATGATAATTATCTATTCAACCCTATATTATCAAACTATGGAGTTACTAGATATACTATAGGATCCAATGAACAAGTGTATGGCACTTGTAACATTAAGTCATACTTCAAATTCAAAATGGAAGCCAAATCCAATAATTTTAAAATATGCCCTATAACAGCAAATACCTGCGATAAAAAATAGACTTGAAGGACTTAGGTTATGTTGTTAGACGCAATAAATGTATTTCTGATACTTTTAAAGTTGTAACATGACGTCAATCAATATGGCAGCCAAAAACGTGAATGCCTTCAAAAAATACTTGACACAAACTTGTAAGTATTACAGCCTTCAAATCAAAATCAATGTGCCTGTGACATTAGAAATGTACCTTTGATCCCAACCAATGTACAACATATATTTCAATTTGTTTTATTTGGCCCTAAATCGAAATAAAACTAATATGGCGCAAAGTTGTAAAAATACCATAGGTATTACATTTTTTCACATATATTGCACTCAATTTATAATTTGACCCATTTTTATTTATCGG
This sequence comes from Ophioderma brevispina, assembly GCA_023653785.1. Taxonomy (NCBI): domain Eukaryota; kingdom Metazoa; phylum Echinodermata; class Ophiuroidea; order Amphilepidida; family Ophiodermatidae; genus Ophioderma; species Ophioderma brevispina. The sequence continues at coordinate 84,899 of JAMKCH010002117.1, read as the reverse complement.
GATTACCTGGTATCACTTAGTTATGATCATAGGTACATTTCTAATTCCTTCATTGACACAATAATTATACTTGAAGGTAATATTTAGATATCTGTGTCAAGTATTTTTTGAAGATATACACGTTTTTGGCTGCCATATTGATTGGCGTCATGTTACAACTTTAAAAGTATGAGAAACACATTTATTGTGTCTAACAACATAATCTAAGCACTTCATGTTTATTTTTTATCGCAGGTATTTGCAGTTATAGGGTATATTTTAAAATTATTAGATTTGGCTTCCATTTTGAATTTGAAGTATGACTCAATGTTACAAGCACTTGTTCATTGGGTCCTATAGTATATTTATTAACTCCATAGTTTGATAATATAGGGTCGAATAGATAACTATCATTTATGGCGATGCCATCTTGGATTTCTCAAAACGCCCAAGGGTGCCAAAGTGGCACCCTGCAGAGTCTAATTCTACACACCCTTATCTATCATTTTCAGCAAAAAAAATTGTATATATACTCAACTTTACGGTCAGGCCATAACTTGGACCATATCTCTCCCGACTAATAGAAAAGGTTGATGTTATGAGATGTAGCAGGTAGTATTTCATTTGAAACCATTCAAAAGCAAAACTTTAGCTTGAGATAAATTAAACCCAAAACAAACCTTACTCAACTGAAATTGAAACAATCACAGTATTTGAAATCAAACCTAACAAACTGATCAAAATCTACCCAAACAACTAGCACTTTTACATGTATACAATATGCCTGTACTTATAAAAGTTATGCTCTAGTAGATTGAAGCTAAAATCATCTATTAACATAATAAATTAGAGCAATTACAAAGTGGTACCCATGACACCATTTATACTGTCCCACACCATCTGGTTGAAGTCTAATCCAAAGAGCACCCCCAATTGCTCAGTTTTGATTAGTCCCATCACTGCTGTCCCACACCCCCTGCACACGCGATAAGATTTTGCAATCTGCATACGCGCTCACTGTGATATTCCCGCTGCTTGTAGCAGGGATACTCTCTTCCTTTAGACAGCAATTGATACTAAATCAATGTTCTCATTGCCGAGTTAGTGCTTTCCCACAGATTACAAATAGTAAGAGGAAATGAGGAAAGGGGGAAAACGCATTGTGACAGACTTCAAGCAGCATACATGTTTGCCAACTTTTAATATATTTTTACATACAAAGTAGAATCTTTAATATTTTATACATAATGATCAAACCCTCACACACAGGAAAGGTTTGCATGTCTGTATGAAAAAAAAAGTTGTAATTTTTTGCCCTGTAAGAACATATTCCCCCTCTTTTTTGACAGAAAGCATTGATTTGAATTATATTTTCAGAAGAAAATAAATTTTAATCCTTTGAACACGGCAAGTGACTCCAGTCACTCAAAGATCGATATTTCTCAATTTTTGTTTCAAAAAGGTCAAGAATTAGTAATTTTCCAGGGAAAGATTCAGAATCAGCATGAAAAAAGCATCTAAATTAGTCACAACAGCCTTAGTTTTTGATGTGGTATTTTTTATAGATGGCTTTCCAAATGACGTGCAAGCATTGTGGGGACGTCATCTCTAAAGCCAACTGACTTATGTGTATATGTACAGAATGGCCTGGTTGATAGGGTTAAAGAACTTCAATAAAAAAATAGCCACAACATGCAAGTTAGTTTTTTTAAGTTGACAACCGTTAAAGGCCACTATCAGTGATTGCTATTTCAGAATATCAAAAAAAATCATCAAAAATCGATTTTTGCATGTCTGTAACCAAGAAGGAGGTATCCTACCATACCCTAAAATGATTTAGGCCAGAGCAACCTAACCTAATAAGGACGAAATGGATATTTTAGCCATTTAGTGTCCGAACGGACACTAACTACAACACGTAATGTCAATGGAGATTGGTCTCTTTGAACACTGCATGCCGTTTCTTCCTTTTCTGTCCATTCTTTCAGTTGGAAAAAAGTAAAGTTATGAGAATCTATAGGCTTATTCTTCACTTGTACAGCTATTACTGCAAATTTCAAATAATTTGACTCTTCGGATTAAATACTGATAGTGTCTCTAACTTGGGATTTTGTTCAAGTAGCGAAAATTAGTGGCAAGAGGTCTATTCTATGGCCCTAATTAAAATGTATATATTCTTGATACAGACCACTAAGTGTTGATTGTCAAGTAGACATGACATAGGAAACACTCACAGATTGGAGAAATTGGGCTGAAAGGTTATTAATGGATTCTTCTAACCAAATATGATAATTATCTTACTTAATTCACAAGAGATATAATGTGGTGCAAGATATATCCAATTAAAATGTTTTAAATGACTATAGACAATGGGGCAAAAGCAGGGATAATGGTTAAGCTTTAACAATAATGACGGAATATATTTAAGCCACAAGGGATACAATATTGTAGTAGTAGTAATCAGAGATGTACAATTTAAAAATCTGCATTATAAACTAAGAAAATATCTTAAAGTGGAAGGGTTAAAATCCGGGCGAGGGAAGGTAAGTCACCGATTAATGGCAAATCCAAAAGCATGTGGTCATTCACAGGTTTCAAATTTGAACATCAGTTGGAAGTATCGTCTGAAGTTACAAGAAATGCAGCTAGGGATTGCTTTCTACTGTAGATAGCCATTTTGGGGTATCTGGTATTAGAGTATTGGTATAACTGCCGGGAGGTGTATGGTTATACAAAATGGAACCTACTCCCAAACACCTCACCATACGTGGCGTACTAGCCAGAGGGGGGGGGCAGCTGCCCCCCCCTGTGGGGAATCTTGGGCCCCCCTCTTGCCCCCCTGAAAATTTACGTTGAATTTACATAGGCCATATACTATATAACAAATTTTAATATATTGCTTGCCCCCTGAAAATATAGATGCCCCCCTTTGCCCCCCCTGAAAAAATGCTGGCTTACGCACTGTCACCATATAGTCACCAAGCACTTTTATAATATGTTATATACCTCATGATATGATCCCGGCACGATTGGTTTAAAAAAGGGAGGCATTAAATCAAATAGCTTCAAGAAGAACCCAAAAAAATGAAACGTTACCTGGGAGAGGGGCATTCTCATTCATGACCTATACCCTGGAAACCTCTTCCCAACATAGGCGACTGGTACGGACTATATATTCCATCCGTTATTATGAGTGTACATATTGAAGATGGTGTAAGAGGAATACAACCCCCGCACCCGAAATCGAAACCCTCACCGGGTACTGTGTGTGAAGCAGACGCTCGCTTTTAGGGAATTTTTGTTTTCACATTACCACACAGTGCTGGTCCCAGAAGACGGTACAAACAAACACCGAACAAGGGCAACGAAATGGCTGAATAACAGCCCACGCTTTGAGCTTGTCTTAAATGACTCATAGACGCAGATATGTGCTATACCCAAAACGAGGTAAAAGTACACCGTGAGATATTCGAGGATTATTGACAGCGGTGACGACCAATTTGCAGGCCGTGGGAAAGGTTGCGGAATTCGGAGTTCGATGATTTGCTACGCATCTTGCCGAAAGAAAAATGGCCACTTGTGTATAGCAAAAAGTCGATGATGGCAATCCATTCTGGACTCAACGTTCACTTCATCAACACAAGGAAAGTCGATATCATAGGTCATGAAGATTTAGCTAATTCTTCACGAGTTTTCACATGGTTTCTTCAGGGCAACCATGTGAGAACAGCAAGGTAAGCATGGTAAGGTAAGGACTGTTGGGTATTGTAAGAGACAAAAATCCCCTATCGCCGAAGAGACTGGCCTTAATTAAAGAGTCACTGGATTTGAATGATCCACAAGGTCTACAGGACAAAGGTGTTCCTGGATATAAACGGCCTTGTACTTTTGCAATCGTGGAAGGAAGAACTTACGAGACATGATGCTGGACTTTTAAAAATGTTGACATGGAATGAAAGAAGAAGTATGACTGTTGGTGGAATTTAACTGTTACTGTTCGCGTTTTGTCCGTTTATAATTGTGGATTGTTAATTGGAAACACTTAGAAGTTGGATCCTGGAGAAAAATATCGGTAAGTTACAAAAAATTGTTGTTACTTAAACCATGCCTACACAATTAGCCATGTTAAAGAATCTTGCTTAGAATGTTCTTTTAACCAATCAGAGGACAAAAATCTATATATATTCGGATATTAAAACCAAATATTGACTGCTTTGTATTCGGGACATGGTGAAACTATAGGGCCTCGGTGATCTCGAAACCATACTATGCCCCGAGGCCGAAAACCATACTATTGCCCTGGTACGCCTCGGGGCATAGTTGGTTTGGAGTCACCTTGGGCTATAGTTTTCAAACATGCCCCTCATAAAGCAGTCAATATCTTGTATACCATCTTACTGTAGATAGGAAATGAAAGACTGCTGTTAATACAATGGGATTCAAAAACAGGTTACACCAGAGTGGTTCATTCACAAATCAAACAATATGAATCCGATGCGGTCCGCATATTTTGATCCCATGGCGGGGGGTGGCTAGCGGGATAAAAATGCATGGACGCATCGGATGCAGACTTGTTGATTTGTGATGAACCCCACTCATAGATGTTTGAATCCCTTTTCAACAATGAAAATCTTTTGAAAACTTTATATAAAGGACAATATTAGCACATTTTTTTTGAAAGAGCGGCCCCCAATTTTTCAAAATTTGAGATTTTATTTTTTACATGGTTGGCATTGGTAACTGGCTAGTAAACTAACTATACCTGTGAATGGTTAAGCTCGAAAATGGATATGTGTCACAACGATAGGACTTTTTTCATTAGAATAATATTAGCGGGATCCCCGATATAATACCAACAGGCATGCTTGAACGGCCTTCCAAGTGAAATAGCCGGGAAAAATAGCGACTGTACGTACGTGTCTACGTCATCCATTAGTTTTTATGGTTCAGGCAAGTCAAGTTAGAAATTATTTCTCCGAGGTGGCACTATTTCATCCGGGACGGATGCAAAACGCTAGCATTTAGCTCTCCATTAGTCAAACCTGGGATCCCAATTCTAATTACAAATCGCTTATTGTATGATAAATACGCATGTTTTAGCATTCCGTTCGCACGTTATAGTTTCCTCGACAATTACGTCACTGGTGCAAAAATATCAAATTTTGAAAGTTGGGGGCGTCTTCAAAAAATGGGCCAATATGCATATTTAGCAAATCTAAGCAAATCATTACTTTTGGCAGTTTGTTGCGTTGCAATTTGCACCTGGTGCCCATGCGCGTACTTAGAGTCCAAACGTGATGAAACAGTGCATTGGTTTAAAAGTACTGTGGAAACGCCAACTTCCATAAACACTTCGCCGAGCGTGAAGCACTAATTTGTACCTCACCGTGGGTTGGTAATGAACAAGAATACTATGCTCCTGTTTCAAGGAGATTCGGTGAGTTGTTGACTATGGTATTTACTGTAGATAGCAATTTGTAAGTCTGTGAAGTAAAATACAAAATGATAGCTCGGTAGATAGCAATGTAAAATCTATGATGTGAAAATACAATATTGCTATCGACTTAGATAGCAATGTGTAATATATGATGTTTGATAATACAATATGCTATCTTACTGTAGAGAGCATTATTGTATTATCAAACCATATAGATTTACATTGCTATCTACTGTAGATAAGCAATGTAATATCTATGATGTTGATAATACAATTTGCGTGGCTACTGTAAGATAGAAATGTAATATATAAATGTTGATAATACAATATGCTATCTACTGTAGATCGAATGTAATTCTCTGATGTTGATTAAGACTATGTGCTATCTACTTAAGTGAAGGTGAGTATAAAATTTAATGAAACACTCACACCAATTGTGTCATAATCGTGTCATTGAGATCAAATATTAAACATTATATATCAATATTTTTAAACGCCACAATATTAAAAACTTATTTCAATAAATTCAAAAAAGATACACATCAACAATGATGAACCAGATTCATCACAGATCCATGTATCCATCAAACAGATTAAAACAATGGATTACAACAATCACATAGAAAATACACATTTACAAAAAAAAAAACAGCTTCAAAAGATTGTGATACAAAGTTATACAAATATCACATTATCATTTAACACTTTTAAGTACATCTACGTTAATTATACAATCATACAATGGAAAAACCTTAAATATTACAATCTTTTGATACAAAAGTCTACAAGTGCCTTTATAACTATGAGCGGGCTATTTCTCTCCGAACGAGCAGGGGTCGCTTTGATGACCTTTCACGACAGCAGGGCTACAGCGGGACTCTTCTAAACCCCGAACCCGCAGGGTCCCTTTAAGTCGCCTTTTACAACAGCAGGGGATACAGCGGGGACATTCTAAAACCCCAAAAACCGCCGGGGGCCACTATCTACTGTAGATAGCAAGTGTAATATCCATGATGTGATAATACAATATGCATCTACTGTAGATAGCAAAGTAAGATCGATGTTTTATATAATACATACATGCTATCACTGTAATAGCAAGTAAATGATGTTAATATACAAATTGCATCTCTGTAATAGCAAAGTAAGAACTATGTGTTGTAATACCATATGCTATGTATGGAGATAGATGCAATGTAAAATATATTGATGTTAAAACTTAACTTGGTCGTACTGCAGATAGCAATTTAGGCGATATGATGGCCGATAACGGTTAGCGTAACCAGCCAGGGATGGGGCAGGAGGCCAGGTTGCCACCGATAGAGCTGACAGGGAACAAGGTTTTAAAAATCATGCTTAAATCAGCCCTTTTTTGCCCGCTCACATCCAACCAGTAAAATCTGCCCCTAAACACCACCAAACCGGAAAATTGCCTTAAAACCAGGAATTTTACCCCTCGACCCCTGTTACACCCCTGTTGATAACAGAATATGCTAATAATTGAGAAGCAGAATTTAACTTCTGTAAAATTGCAAGGAGTTAATGATAGGGTATAACATTCATACTGGTCCTGAGATGTTTACAAATCACAGTAGTTTGTACTGAAAGAAGAACTCTTGTTAGCATGAGAGGGGGTCTTAATGATATAGAAACACAGCCACTTGATAATATTAGCCTATGCCCCACAGTAAGGTTCATGACTTGAGTATTATAGTTAACAAGTCAGCAGCCTGCTTCAATGTTCATCAAATTAGCATGAGACGGTACTTGGCGATAAATAATTTATTGCAATTGTAGAGATAGTGATCATATATTTCTAATTCCGGGAACCCACTAGGTTATGTTATTAAACTTTAAAAAAAAAAATCACAGGAGTGGGATTTGTTCCCAAAATATTTGCACACGTTAAGAATGCCAATTATAAGAAACTGATAATAAACAGAAGAGTTTAAATTATTATATCGGAATGCTAATCCCTGGATAGGTTTGATTCACATCTTACCCTCTCAGATGTTACACATACATTCTGTAAGAAATCATTATCATTTCTCTAGTAGTTTTAAAGGCGGGATGGACGAGTTTTAAGGAAACATGGGTTTTTTCTCTTGATAGATTGGCTTCACTCAAAACTCCATCGTAAAGTTTCGTGCGATATTTCAATCCGTTTGATGCGGGGAGCTAAAAGCGGAATTTTGTAAGCCCCATAGAAGTACTGGTGAAAATTTAAATATTGGTCAACCAAAATGAGGCACATTTTCGCTCATAAACTTCCAAACCAAAACATCCTTGGGCTAAGATTCACAGGATAAATAGTAGATTTCTTCTGATACCAAAATATTGCCACTTCCGGGTATAATCTGGGGTTCTGGGACCAGGCTATTAGCGATTGGGGCATGGACCCTTTGCTTCTTATTACTCTCTGCACCATGACCATATTAGTGATAGAGGGGGGGGAAGGGGATTACTGTGCAGGGATATGGCAATTTGCTGTCACACTCCCAACTGACTCTAGCAAGTGTGAGAATATTTGTTGGTTGCTGTTGAATTAAAAACCAGTAATAAAAACATCGGGTTACAGACCAAGCAGCTGAACACTAGCGGAATATCTCAGTTTGCACCTACTAAACCACATCAAAGGAATAATAATATAATTTCTGTTATCTGTCACCTACCACAGGTTTCATTGATTAGAGGGGGTGCTTCATTTTTGCATCAAAAAAGCAGACGATGGTGGCAAGCCTCATTCAATATAAGCAACTTCCCCAAATATAAGAAGAATTACAGCAAACAGAGTGCAAAACACAAACCAATTTGAGAGCTTTGATGTGGTCGGTCATGGGTGTTCCATGACCATATACAACCTCGTCTGTTATTATACAAAATAAAAGCAGAGAATAACCCTTACAGTGGAGATGGTTCTTCAGCTCCAACGGTTTGTAATAAGAAAATATAATTTTTTGTCAAGATTGCGATTTTTAGTGTTTAAACCAATGGGATGATGTCTAAAAATTGGCATTTCTTGGATGCCCTCCCTGAAAAATAAGATGATGAAGCCAAGCCCATCCAATAACAGTGCATCGAAGGAACAATGTGCTCAATTCTCATGAAAACTTGCACCCTCAAGGGAATCAATCAACTGTGAATGTTGTTGTTAAAATATAGCCTATCATTTGTTCTTATCCTGCAAAAACAGACACTCCATTATTATGTTTAATGCAAAATCAAAGTTATGCCAAAAAACCATGCCATTTCAAATCTCCAATGGGATTTACACCCCCCAGTAAAAAGGGTGAGGGAGTTGGTATGAGAGTTTAGCACAGCGCTCGTACCATAAAATTGCAGGTTTCAAAAAGCAGCATACAGTTTTGGACTCCTGTACAAGACAAAAAACTATTTTGGTGCTTGTACTTCGCAACAAACTGAGCATTTTTAAGTTGATTCTGTCTCATCATGCAGGGCCATCCCCGGGGGGGGGGGGGGGGGGGGGGGGGGGGGGGGGGGGTGGACACCCCATTACAAATTCATCGCCAAAATATTGTATATATAATTAGACACAAACGGACACACAGATGGCCCACACAGGGACAGACACACGAATCATGCGACATAAGGTCTTTCCAAATAAATCAGACAACCTAAAAATGCAAGATCAGGTTTATGCGCAAAAACCATTGAAAACATCTAAATTTGGATTTTTTGGCTTCCACCGCCTGTATCAAACAGTGCCACGAAGTGAGGACCTCTATGTGGATAGGTCATGTCACTATTATTGCAGCAGGATTACAGGAAGCCAGTGGCAAAACTTGGCAATTGATGTCGCTACGGGTCACCACACGTGCTTAAACATCAAAATTGCCATTACAAACATTAAAACCTAGCTACAAAGACCAATCTTCAAATAGTAATCTGTATTATTTGTATTACACGATAAGTACAATTAAATAGTATAAGAAATAGGTTTCTCTTATGTACATTTGTGTTGTTAAAATACCTTTATTTTTATCATCACCACCATTATTATTATCATTATTAATTATTATTATTATACCTTCAACGTGGAAAATGGTGAATTTTGCTTCAAATTTTCTTTGTTAGCTAAGCATGAAGAGTAAAAGAGGGGAAATTCACTCTTTTGTATTTCGAGAGCATGGAAGCCCTAGCGCCACAGTGTCTATATAGCGGGTTAGTACAGATTTAAGCATGAGGGGGGGTGCAAAAGGTCCACTTTTTGATTGAATTTTTTGATAAAAAAAGGTCCAAATTTAGAGGATATTGACAAGAAGTCCACTTTTTCCAACTAAAGTCCACTTTCGAAAAAAGGTCCACTTTTTCGAAGTCCCGCACCTACCCAAATAAATCCTGCATACGGCCATGGATGTACAACATAGCCTACAAGTGGTTGGCCAGTAAAAATCTGTGCATTAATAGACAAAACGGGTACAATGATAATAGTAGAATATATATGGAGTGCATATGCAGTTAGAACCTGGTAATTGAATGTGGCTGACAATTTCGCATCTTCCAAATTACCAAAAAATTGTTTGTCCACTTTGTAACATAAAATGTCTACAACATTCATGTTTGTGAAATCTGATCAGTCTAAAAAGTTTTCTGCTGGATAAACTGGATTTTAATTACAACACAGGAGCCTATAGGGCACTTTTGTGGACAGGGCGGTGCTGGGGGTGGTGGGCAGTGGACAACTCCACCCCCTCCCAGCAGCCCGCAAACACCCCCTCCCCAACACCAGCAACACCCCAACAGCTCCCCAACACCCTGCAAACACCCACCAATTAAACCCCAAAACACACCACCCTGCAACACACCACACCCTCCCCAAACACCCTGCAAAACACCAACCCCCTCCCCAAACCACCCCCGCCGCCGCCGCGCACACGCGCCGCCGCTCGAGCGCCCGCAACCGCACGCCGCAACCGCCCCGCCGCGCCGCAAACCGCAAACGCAAACGCCAGAGCAACGCGCGCCCCCGCCCAACGCCAAACCGCCCAACGCCCCGGCGGCAACGCCGCGCGCACGCCGCCCCGCCGCCAACAACCCACCCCTCCATATGGCATAGTAGTCTCCAGTAGCTAAGGAATTTGCCTATCCGAGTCCAGATATACAGCAATTACGCATATTTAATTAATTAGCTCATTTGCATGACTAAGCCGGCCATATCACATATTTCAAATTGCAAAAAAGATTGTGCCCCATGATAGGCTTTCATGCAGCGCAGGAATGTTGAGTATCCAAGTACCGTTTCAAAAAAGATAGCAATTACGCTGAGTTTTGCATATTAATTAGCCATTTGCATACTCCATTTGCCAGAAATACACCCAAAATCTAATCAGGTCGAGAGGAACTCTTCAGTCTGCTCCTTCCACCAAGTTACGCATTATTACGCCCTTACGGAACTCCAGAAAACTTGTACATAGGCTTGCAGGGAAATTCTCAAATTAGCCAAATTTATATACTTAATTAACATATTTTACGGCCATTCATCTAATCAGGTCGCATGAACTCATCACCCGCTCTTTCCACAAGTTCCACCTCGTCGCCCTTACGGAATCCAGGAGATAAATCGTATACAAACATGGTTAACATTTTTATCACGGACGGACGAACGGACGCTGCTCATTTTCCATAGTCCCCGTCCGAACGCGCGGCCGGGGACAATTACAGGAATACTCCTTAAGATTAATGCTTCAACACTCTGTGACGGTCCGTACTTTAATAGCAATTTGATATGGCTTACATGGAATAATTGAAGAGTTTGGATGATAAAGTGTAGAACACAGCTTGGAAAATCGCTCCTTATCATGTCCCGCATTACAACTCTTCCCAGACCTTTCGAAAAACTAATGGACCTGCATTACACAAATAAGATGAATTGAGCAGTTGTTAAACGGGTCTCAACCAATGTCATCATTTTCATTAACCAGGCAGAAGTTGACTGTGTCCCAATTGTCAATATTGTATGTGTGCAATCTAAAAACTGAACATAATTATTTGCACTAAATACAACCAATATTAATCCCCAAGTATAACACAGAATGCCAGCACCACTGTGAGAGGAAGGACAAATTATCCCTGCAGGCGGTTGAAGCTCCAAAACACAAAAAATTGACCGGGGGGGGTGGCTAGGACACGATTGCTCGATTGGACATTGGGATTTCCAAACGGCCATTTGGGAACTGTTACGTGCATTTACTATGACAGTCTCTGTCTCAATGACATTACAAAATCCAAACTCTTAGACTTCGTTTGTTCAAAAGATCTTAAAAATATTTTTTCCCCATTTTGGAATAATTTAGGGGGAAATTATTAATGTTAAAATCCGTCGAGGTTTAGTGGATTAACCTCGCTGCAAGAGTGTAATTCCAATAAACGGTCATTTAAGATTTAATATTCGACCAGGCCTCCTAGTCTTTAGTCAAGTCTGTGTGTGTACCGTCGATATGCGTAAGAGCGCCCTCCTACCCATTACCGTTAAGTCTTTGACTAGCACCCGGAAGTTGATGCCCGTTTTGAATTGATGTTGCTGTTAGGTTGGACACGTCCCCTACCCCCTGACTTGACCACCCGCTGGCGAAAAACATATTTTTCCATTCTAATTTATCTTGGATGAATACGATTGATTGTGCCCATAGCTGGTTTTAATTTGAAGGGAAAACACCCATCTCTCCAGGGGTGTTTCTGTCAGATTCAGGCTAAGCAATTGCCAGGATTCGTATCACTCCTTACGTCTCCTTGGAATATGGGAAGGACTTTTCAGGACTAGTGATCTTGGACAATAGGTTGAAATCAATTCATGCAAACTTATTATTTCCACCCATTTACAATTGACCCCAGATTACCTGTGACCTAGAATGTGACCTTAGAATGTGACCTTTGACCTTAGAATGTGACCTTTGACTCATCACCATATGCACATTTTGACTGGTTAGCGGGGGTACAGAGGGCACATTGCCACCCCCAATCCCTGCAGTTCTGACCATGAAAATAAGCTTCGACCCAAGCTACCATGAAGTGGGGAAAGTAAAAGGGATAGAGAAAAGGTTAAAGAGTGGGAGGGAAAGGGCAAGAGGGAGTTGGGTGAATTCTGGAAAGAGGGAAAGAAGTTGAATGTGTGTGATGTTTAAGTAAGCCTTTCCAGGCCTTCAAAATATTTAATCAAAAGTTACAATGTTGACACAAAACCATTGATCATGCTGCCATAATGGGCTCTTGATTAAAATTCGACTGAGCAATTGTAACCCCAAAGACCATGATGATGACCACAACTGACCATTAACTGGAATTATTGACCACTGTAAAACCAAGATGACCTATGGATGATGAACACAAACTGGACAGTACTGTATCACTGATGCACAGAAATAACCCAAGTGAACCATGATGATGACCAAACTGACATTTAACTGACTATTGACCAACTGTAACCCAAGATGACCATGATGATGACCACAACTGCCATTAACTGAATCATTAATGCCACAGTAACCAAGAGACCATGATGATGACCCAAACTGACATTAACTGAATAGTGCACACTGTAACCAAGATGACCAATGATGATGACCACAAACTGACATTAAACTGATCACTTAATGCCCACAGTAACCAAGATGCCCATGATGATGAACACAACGACATTAACTGTATCACTGATGCCACAGTAACCCAAGATGACATGATGATGACCACAAACTGATGACATTAACTGAATTATGAACCACACTGTAACCCAGAGGACCATGATGATGACCACAAAACTGGAATTAACTGATCACTGATGCACCGGTACCCAAGATGGACCATGATATGACCACATCTGACATTAACTGATCACTGATTGACACGGTGGTAACCCAGAATGCCCATGATGATGAACACAACTGACATTATTAAATGATCACTGATGCACGGTAACCAAAGATGACCAAGATGATGCCCACAACTGACATTAACTGATTACTGATGCACAAGTAACCCAAGATGCCCTGATGATGACCACAACTGACATTAACTGATCACTGATGCACAGTAACCCTAAGGATGACCAGTGATGACCACAACTGACATAACTGATCACTGAGCACGGTGGTAACCCTAAGATGACCAAGATGATGACCACAACTGATTAAACTGATCATCTGATGCACGGTAACCCAGATGACCAAGATGATGACCACAACTGACATTAACTGACCACTGATGCACAGTAACCCAAGAGACAGATGATGACCCCACAAAACTGACATTAAATGTCCTGATGCACGGTAACCAAAGATGACCAAGATGATGACCCACAATGACATTAACTGATCACTGATGCACTGTAACCCAAGATGAACCATGATGATGACCACAACTGACATTAAATGATCATTGATGCACGGTAACCCAAGATGACCAAGATGATGACAACAACGGACATTAAATGATCACTGATGGCCACGGTAACCCAGATGACCAGATGATGAACCAACAACTGAACATTAACTGATCACTGATGCACAGTAACCCAAGATGGACCAAGATGATGGACCACAACATGACAATAACTGATCATGATGCCGGTAACCCTTACGTGACCAAGATGATGAACCAACAACTACATTAACTGATACTGATGCACGGTTAACCCAAGATGACCAAGATGATGCCCACAACTGACATTTAACTGATCATGATGCACGGTAACCCAAGATGACCAAGAAGATGACCACAACTGACATAAACTGATCATTAATGCACCAGAACCCAAGGGACAATGATGATGAACCACAAACTGAAAATAACTGATCACTGATGCACGGTAACCAAGATGACCAAGATGATGACCACAACGACATTAAATGATCACTGATGCACAGTACCCAAGAGACCAAGGATGCTGACCACAACTGACATTAACTGAATTACTGACACACTTTAAACCACAGATGACATGTGATGTTGACACAACTGACATTAACGAATATTGAACCACACGTAACCAAAGGTGACATGATGACCAAACTGACTTAAACACTGATCATTGATGCACAGTAACCCAAGATGACATGATGATGACCACACTTGACATTCACTGACTTATTGGACACACTGTAAACCAACGATGACATGATGATGACCACAACTGACATTATGAATTATTGAACCCATGTAACCCAAGATGACCAAGATGAAGACCACAAACTGACATTAAGATCACTGATGTCACGGTAACCAAGATGACCAAAGAGGATGAACCACCAACTGACATTAACTGAAATTTATTGACACATGAACCCAAGATGAACCAAGATGTGACCCAACTGACCTTAAACTTTGAGTATTTGACACACTGTAAAACCAAATGACCATGATGATGACCACAACTGACATTAACTGATTACTGATGCACAGTAAAAACCCAAGTGACAATGATTGAGACCACAATGACATTAAACTGAATCACTGATGGCACCGGTAACCCAAGAGACCAAGATGATGACACAACTGACAATAACTGACTTATTAATGCACCGTAACCCAAGATGACCAAGATGATGACCACAACTGAAATTAACTGAATTATGCAACACTGTAAACCAAGATGACCATGATGATGACCACAACTGACATTAACTGAATTATTGACACACTGTAAACCAAGCGACCATGATGTGACCACAAATGACATTAACTGAATTTTGACCACACGGTAACCCAAGAGGACCAAGATGATGACCACAACGGACGTTAAACTGCTCACTGATGCACGGTATACCCAAAAGATGACCATGATGATGGCCACACTGCCGTAACTGATCCACTGATGCACGGTAACAAGATGACCATATGATGACCACAATGACATAACTGATCACTGAAGCACAGTAACCCAAGATGACCAAGATGATTGACCAAAAATGACATTAAATGAATTATTGACACACTTAACCCAAGAGGACCACGATGAGGACCACAACTGGACATTTAACGGTATCCATGATGCACGGTTAACCCCAAGATGACCAAGGTGATGACCACAACTGACATTAAATGAATATTGACACACTGTATAAACCCAAGATGACAATGATGATGACCACAAACGACATAAACTGAATAGACACAATGTAAACCAGATGACATGCTGAGACCACAACTGACATAACTGAATTATTGACAACACTGTAACCCAAGACGACCAAGATGATGACCACAACTGACATTAACTGATTACTGACACACTTGTAAACCAAGATGACCATGATGTGACCACAAATGACATAACTGATCACTGATGCACAGTAAACCAAGATGACCATGCTGATGACCACAACTGACATTAAATGAATCATTGATGCACAGTAACCACGAGACCATGATGATGAACCAAAACTGGACATTAATGAATTATTGACACACTGTAACCACGATGACCATGATGATGACAACAACTGACATTAACTGAATTATTGACACACTGTACCAAGCTGCCCAAGATTGAGAACACAAACTGACATTAAACTGATCACTGATGCACGCGTAACCCACGATGAACAAGATGATGACCACAACTGACAGTTAACTGAATCATTGATGCACTCGTAACCCAAAGATGACCATGATGATGGACCACAACTAACATTAACTGAATATTGACACACTGTAAAACCAAGATGACCCTGATGATGAACCACAACTGACATTAAACGAATTATTGAACCACTGTAACCCAAGAGACCAAAATGATGACCACAACTGACATTAACTGTATCACTGATGCACGGTTAACCCAAGATGACCAAGATGATGACCACACACTGACATTAACTGCTCCATGTGACGGTAACCCAAGATGACCACGATGATGACCACACTGACATGAAACGATCACTAATGCACCACAGTAACCCAAGAGCCCATGATGATGAACACAACGACATTAACTGTATCACTGATGCACAGTAAACCCAAGATGACCATGATGATGACCACCAATGACATTAACTGATATTGACACTGTAACCCAAGATGACCATGATGATGACCACAAACTACCATTAACTTATCACTGATTGCACTGTAACCCTAAGATGACCAAGATGATGACCAAAACTGACATTAACTGATCATGATGACCGGTAACCCTAAGATGACCAAGATGATGACCACAACTGACATTAACACTGATCACTGATGCACGGTAAACCCCAAGATGACCAAGATTGATGACCACAAACTGACATTAACTGATCACTGATGCACGGTAACCCAAGATGAGACCACACTGACATTAACTGATCATGATGCCACAGTAAACCCCAAGATGACCATGATTTGATGACCACCAAACTGAACATTAACTGAATCACTGATTGCACGTGGTAACCCAAGAGGACCCAAGATGTGACCACACTGAATTAAATGATTCACTGATGCACGTAACCCAGATGACCAAGATGATGACAACAACTGACATTAACTGATCACTTATGCACAGTAAACCCAACGAGACCAAGATATATGAGCACAACTGACAATATTGGAATTATTGGACACACTGTAACCAAATGACATGATGGGGGGGGACCACAACTGATGTTTGAAAACGTATTGTTTTCTTAACTCAAGTTATTGGAAATTCCTTTTTACACTGTCGATAATAACAAATTGCCATCATCGTGGGCACAAGATTGACCCCAAAAACTAATCTACACAAATTTCTATTCAGGCGATCCCTGGCGACGTCTTACCACTGACCTCGTCACCGGCTATTCCCATCATTCGTCCTCTTTCCCGCACCCCCCTAGGCTCACCTCTCGGGCGACGACACCCAGGGGGGATGGGTGGGAAGGGATCGACATTGGAAAAAGGAGATTTCCAATAACGGGGAGGTAAGGAAAACAATTACTGTTTTCAAAACCAACTCCCTCATATTTGAAATCTCCTTAGGGGTTCCACTGTCGATTAATAAAACAAATTGCATCGCATTGAAAAAACACTTTTCCAGAACTCGCACGACCATAGGCCGGACTGGGGAGGGTAGTTGTCGCCCGAAAACAAGACTAACACAGATTCGATGAAAAGCCCAGAGTAGAAACAAACCCGAAGGTGACCCTCAAGGCGGCCGCGAGTAAGCACCACCCTTGGATTCAGAAGCGAAAGCTACTAAAAGCCTAGGACAAGTAGGCCCCCCCACTTTCGCTCCCCGTCCACCACATAAATTAATTCCGGTAAAGTCCCGGGATTCGACTTACCTGAACTAATCATGCTCACGCTGGTCGAGGCGCCTGGGGACTCATATCCCTCATGTTATGTTGTTATGAAGGAATTGGATGAGTGCCAGCCAAGTTATTTATGATTGTCTAGGGGAGGACGCGGTTGAAAGGCAGCAGAACTTGCTACAGCTCTGGTGGAATGAGCCGTAGCACGTTCGCCGGCATTCACCGCATTGGCCTGGTTGATAACCTCGCAGACCCAACGTGCCAGAGTCTCTTTCGAGGCAGCCGTATGCGGAGGTCGTGTTATCACAAACAGCTGCTCTACCCTACCACGAAGGGCCTTCGTACGGGAGAGGTAATATTTAAGAGCTCTTACCGGACACCACAGTCGGTCCTCCCGTACGGAAGAACCAACTGACATGTCCGGTAAGAACAATGGCGAGGCCCTGAAGCCAGGTCGTTCATTTTTCTGAAGGAAACCCGGGCGGAAATGGAGAGTGGCACCGAAACGTCCAAAAACTATAAATTTCCCCACCGACAATGCGTGCAATTCGGAGGCGCGACGGCCTGACGCCATCGCCAGCAGGAAAATAGTTTTGGACGTAACGGCGGCCAGACTGGCGGAACCCATCGGCTCGTACGGTACACCTGTCAAACTCCGTAGGGCGGTTGGCAGGTCCCACCCAGGCATAACTGGCCTCGTTGGCGGCCGGGTGTTAAACATGCCAAGCAATAGGCGGTTCAAAGACTCATCACCTCTCGGTACAGCCCCAGGGGCCGTACCTCGGTGATAGAACTGAACCGCCGACCTGTAATTCTTGATTGTGTTCGTGTCTAGGCCACTACTGAATAAAGAATTCAGGAAGTCTGCGATCTGACGAACAGAGGAAGTGGCCGGACAAATTTTTTTCGTCCTGCACCACTTAGCGAAGACCTGCCATCGTCCAAAATAAGTGACGTGTGTGGATCTTCGCCAACCCCTGGCCGCCAGATCGGCAGCGTCACGAGAAAGGCCTTGCGTCTGGAAACGCTTCCTGACAGCGGCCAAGCTGTCAGTGAAAGCGTCACCAGATTCGTCTGGACATCCGCAGGATTCTCCCACAGGACATGCGAGTCCCGTGGGAGCGTCCGCGGCGTCCCTGCAAGCAGTTTCACCAGCGGACGAAACCATGGCTGACTCGGCCAGAAGGGGGCCACGAGTATTACGTCGCAGTCGGCCCTTCCGACCATGTCTACCACTCTTGGGATGAGTGGAGATCAGGTGGAATCTTAAGCCTTCATCCCCGACCAGTCAAGAGAGAGCATCCTCCGACCCCACAAGCTCCTGGATCGCGTCCCAGGATCAGTACATCGACTTGGCATTTCCGCGGACGCAAACAATCTATCGACGGGCGATCGAGAACCCGTAAGATTTGTTTGCTCTACAGATGAGACAGGTGACCACTCCTAAGAGTGGTCACGCCCCTGGATAGACAGTTTGCAGTGACATGTAACGCCCGGAATTTGGACCTGTTAACTGATCTCCCTCTCTAATTAACACCATCAGAAAGTCTCGTGTGAAGGCACAGAGTGGGAGATCTCGTTCCACCCTGCCGGTTGTGTACGACCCACCGTTGTGTTTTGTCGGATCCGATGAGGAACTGCAACCGGCCACCAAGTCCTGGAAATGATGCGGAGATAGAATCACCGATTTCAGTTCCAGGACATTGATGTGAGAGACGATCCATGCGACAGCGGCAAGAAACTGTTCTCGTCCCGAATGTGACCGCCCCAGCCCTAACCCGACGCATCTGTGGTCAAGTATCAGGCGGGGCTGGGAGGAGGGAACTCCACGCCCCGGAGGATATTGCTACCAGGATAAGCGCCCCTCACAATGGCAGTCATCGGGACCAGGCGGTCCAGATTGTCCGTTGCCGGACGATAGTGCTCCAGAAGGTGCAGCTGGATTGGGCGCACACAATGCCGACAGTAAGGCACAATTTCCACAGGCCTGGCCATGAGACCAACACCTGGAGCCAAGGCACGGCACGAGCCTGGCTGACCCCGGAAAGTAGCGTATCGTCATTGAATGACATTGGCTACACGCTCCTTCGTTGGTGGAAAAACAACGGCCATGAGAAGATCCGCTGCGCTCCCAGAAAAACTGGGACTGCTCGGTTTCGAAGTTGGATTTTCGATAGGTTCACACGATGAACCCCCCACTTCGTGACCTCCTGCACACCACCCCCTTGTGTGGGCAGAGAAGCGAGGTCCCTCGTCTGGCCTGTAGATCAACCAATCTTCCAGATAGATACAAAGGGTGATCCCCTGCCGTCTGAGAACCGAGCCAACGGCCTAGACCACACGAGTGAAGACTCCCGGCGCCGTGGACAGGCCGAACGGGAGCAACGCTGAACTGGTCGCTTCTTGTTCTATCTGAACGCGTAACCAGACTTGGTTCTTTCTCCCTTTCGTTGGGATGTGGAGGTAGGCGTCCCTGAGATCAAGAGACTTCGCCAAGCAATTTTTGATTTGGCAACGAGAGCGTGGGCCAACGGCTCCATCCGAAATTTCTTTGGTTTGATGAAGACATTGAGCTGCTTCAGGATTGAGAATCGGCCGCCATTCGCCCGGCTTTTATGGGAGCTAGGAAGAAGCTCAACCACAAGCCCCCTCGAGAATCGAGGGGGGATCGGAACGATTGCCTGCTTGCGTCGAGTCCGCTATTCTCTTGTAGCAGACCTGACGCTCTTCTTCTCTGTCTTACTACGGGGAGCCGCTGACCTTCCCCTGAAAAGACGGGGCGGCGAGCCGTGAACTCCGCGGTAACCTTCTGGAGACTACAATAACACTCCTCACCCCGCAATCGCCAACAATTTCTCCTTCGGTTCTCGGCCAACGATGCTGATACTTGAATAGCGTACCGCACCACCAGGGGATAACCCCCCCGGCGGAAGTTCCGTAGGCAAAGGCCCTTGAACAGCGGCCGCCAACCGTCAAAACCGCCAGACTCCTTGCGATAACGCTGGAGGAAATGGCTCTTCCCCTTGCCGTGCTTCCGCTTGCCCAGACGTCCCGTGAGGCCGCTTAGAGCTGGCGGAGCAGCGGCAGTTGTCGGTGTGGCCAACGAGTGCTTGGGCTGCCTTCCTCTTAAAAGAACGCTTCTTCTTCGTCTTCTCGAGGAGGCAGCCTGCCCATCCCCTGTACCTTGGCGATCCCAGCCTCAAGGTCTTCCTCTGTTCGTGATCAGAGTTGCCACCTGGTCATAGGGCATATTTTAACTAACTCCGAACCGAACAGGGAAGACCCCGACAGGGAAACCCTGTCGAGGCTGTCGGCCAGCCTTTCTGCCGGAAGGAGGGCCGCTAATGCCAATACGTTCTTGCGACGCAACACCAAAGTGCTGAAGCAAGTGCCATGGCCACATCCACGACCGTGACGCCAAGCCCGTGGCGAGAGATACACGAGCGAACTCGGGTGACCCCCGGCCTAGCCACTGCAATCCCAAATGATTCAGGAGGTAAGCTGAAAACGAGCATCGCATGAGCACCGAAGCCGCCCGTCGATGTCGGCCCCAGCGCACCCTCCAGAACATGAGAAGCAGGCAGGCCTAGACCAACGACCACCCCCAAAGTGGAGTACGCTCACGGACCTCCGCTCGAGTCCGGCATGGCAAAAGGTTTCTCTTAGTCCTCCTAAGGACTTGAGGGCCCGATCACTCTTTCGCTCGCGCTGGCCTACACCAACCTTATCCGGTCGGGACAAGGTACTGGTCACCTCTCGCGAAAGGACTGAGGCAGAGTCAAACTCCGCCTTAGCAGAAGTCTCCAGCCGCATCACCCCAATGAATCTGTCCTGTCCACAACTGTCTGCTCAGCGCACAAGATCGAAGGCCAAAAGCCTCCGAAAGGATCTTGTACACCTGGCGAGTCCTGAGCTCAGCAACCCATCCGCCTTGGAATCCGACAGTGAGCAGAGACCTGCTTCACCAGCTCTTCCATGGTGACGGGTTTCTTTTTTTTTCTTGGCCGCCTCCGCACCCTAACCCGACTCCTCGGAGCCATCGTCACCGAGGCGATAAGCACCAAGTCCTTGTACCTGAATGCCCCGCTACAGAAGCAGGCACTACGGGAGGGGGGGACTGGAGAGGGGTGACAGTATTCTGGCTTGCGACAGCAACTCCTGCGCACAGTGCACTGAGCCTGCTTCACGCGGAGTCCGCGGAACCAAGCCTGGGGGGTACCCTGCCGCCACTCCCATAGTAGCAGCCCATGGAAAGCCCATGGGCCGCCATGCCGAAAGGCCAATGCGGGGATACGCTTGAGGTGCACCAACCCCTAGCGTACCCCGAGTCGAGCGGGTACCCAAAGCCTGTTGGAGGCGGTGGCCGAACCCCCTTAGCCAGGGCCCGCAAACCCCGAATCCAACCCTAGCTGGCTGCTTGCCCTTACGCAGCTGACTGCCCTAGATTGGACCCAGGATACGCGCCATGACCCACAGGGATCATGCCTGCCCCCCTGGGTCCGCCTGCTCCGACCCATAACCTCCCGCGCGAGTCAGCCATGCCCCCCCCCGCTGGCGGGGAAAGCCCCTAACCCAGACAGGGTTGGTGCCCGCTGCTCCCCTGGAGGCAGAGTCGCGGATGACCACTCCGGCCCAGTGCTCAGCCCAACCGCCCCGGAGGCCAGCGGGCGAGCACCGCCTGCAGCATTGCCAGGTGCAGTTGCCTGCACCGAAGGGAGGCATCATCCCCGGAGAGAGCGCCCCCTCATCCTGCGAACCTCCCGCTCCCTCTCGAAGGGGAGGCTCGCGAGCCCGAAGCTACCCCGGTCCCGGAGACCTAGGCGCGGTCGGCTGAGCAGCGCCTACACCCGAAAGGGAAGTGCTAAAGGGAGGGAAGCACCAGCGGCGTCATCCCGGTGAGCGTCAAACCCCGGAGCAAGCAGGCATGAAGCCACCTCTATCCCAAACGGCTGGGCCGAGGCGCTCCAAGTGTGCTCCAAGTGTGCTCCACGGTGGGGTTCAGCCCCGGAGGGCGATCCCCATTAGGAGCGCTGGCAGCCGAGATCCCTCTGTGTGTGTTGGGTTGCGGCCACCACTTGGAACCGAAGCCCCTGCAGCTCTCGGGGGAGCACCACAATCCTCCGCCTTCTCTCCGACTATTCACCTCGCCGTGGCCGACTTGCTTACGGAATTCACGAGAGAACTCCCGTTTGCGTCGATCATGTCCATGTAATCCCCGCTAGTCCTAGCAACAGTAAGACAGGCACGACCACAACTCTATAGTAACCGATCGATGACGCCAGCAGGCCAGGTGGGGATCCCACTCAAACAAATTGAGCGGCATCCCTGCACAGAGCAGTCTTGGTCATCGAAAACGATAAGCCACGCACGATACACTCAAGTAACTCTAAGTAATTGTCCTTCTCCTAGAGGACGTAATGTACACACAAACAGGTCCCTTCCAGAAAGGACAAAAAAGAATTATGGCAAGACCAAACCAGAATAGGAATTACTAGGTAACGACTAGCTTCAGGATGGGCCTTGGGTAATTATCTTGATAGCCATATAGACGCGGTCACAATTTCCATCTGATCACGTACTAAAATTCGAAGAACGCCTTAAAGAAATGAATCGATTTAAACACTATTAAAGAGTAACTTCTAGACAATGTCTGGACACTCATTGGATTAGCTTGTCTGGACACAAATCTGCAAGGCACACACAGAATGGAGTTAGAAACTATGATCCTGAACACTGATTAAAGTCTAGTGAGACTGCCAGTTTAAAAATAATACACCTTCGAGTATGGAGTTGTATTCGTAGTATAGTTAAAACTGGAATATAAAAGCCAAACTTGTTCACAGGGAACTGCCTCTCTCCTCTCGCCAAGGAGAGCTGTATTAATGTCGTCCGAACAGTAAACAACATAAAGAGTGTTTACACCACTGAACCAATCAAATTGGACTCAAAGTAGTTTAATAGTTATATGGTGGAAAAAAAATTTACCGGTTCCGACATTTGGCAGTCCAAATCTGGAACCTGCTGTTTCAGCGAATCTGGGCCAAATAATTCGCCAAAATCGCAATCCAAAAATCCTAAAAAAAACGGACTCAGGACACAACTTAGATTGTTCAACCACCCTAGTCCCGAACAGCCAGCCCAACCTTGTGATTTCTACTCGAATCGGGATCTAACAGATACATCTCACAGATCAGGTAGCGCCCCAAAAGGGGGAAAAAGGACGAGCATGATGGGATTGGGATCGCCGGTGACGTCAGTGGTAAGACGTCGACAGGGACGCCTGAATATAATTTGGTGTCTATTTATTTTTGGGGTCATGCTTGTGCCCAAAGATATGCAATTTTGTTATTATCGACTTGGAAACCCTAAAGGAGATTTTCAACTATAGGAGTTATTAAATGATCACTGATGCACAGTAACCCTAGATGACCAAGATGAGACCACATCTGACATTAACTGATCACTGATGCACGGGGACCCAAAATGACAAAATGATAATGACCAAACTGAAAATAACGGAATTATTGACAACACGTAACCCAGACGAGATCATGATTATACCACAACGGACCATTAACTGAATGCATTTGATACACATTACCCCACAGCTGTTTTGACCCCATGCAAATCGTTCGTTTTTTGATTTAGAGCATTCTAAGTGTGGCGACACAACGGTGACAGTCAACTGATATAATAGGGATATGCAAGGCTATTAGCGCTGCAAAAAAGCCATTGCGGGATAATATATGAAGAATCTTGGCACCATTTTGAAAGGCATAAACACCTAAGATTTCCTTCCTATATGACTTGAAAACACATTTGCTCGACATGCTACTAAACTATAATTTTTTATAATGAGGTAAACTATACATCGGTGTTAGGTCCTGGAAACAGCTTTCAAATATGACTCCCATAAACCTCACACCCCTACAGTAAAATCTGACAATTGGTGTGGCAAACATTTTTTTTAAAGGGGAGTGCCCTGATTTTGGAGATGAAGTTTTCACTTAATAGATTTGCCTTCATTCCAAAACCCCATCTGTAAAGTTTTTTGGTGCCGATATTTCAATCCGTTTTGATGCGAGAGCTAAAAACATGAGTTTGTAACCCCCTTAGAGTACTCTGTGAAATTAATTGGGGTCGACCAAAATGGGGCACATTTTTGCCTTCGTACTTCCAAACAAACAATCCTTCGACTCTAAAATTTCACAGGGTAAATGAGAAAAATAGTAGCTTCTTTGAGACCAAAAAATGACCACTTTCAGGGAAAAATCTGGGGGTCTTCTATCTAGGATGCGGCTATTAGCGATCGGGCCATGACCTTTCATTTCGCATTTTCGCACCCTCAAATTACCCTATAATTGTTTGCCAACTTTTACACCACCAACACAACAAGATTCTATTGAACCCATTAACCTACTGATAATTGCAGATAAAATAACATAACTAAAATAATTTAATTATAATTAAAACAATCATTCTGCAGAACCGCTGCCTGATCATGTACTTAAATTAGACCTTCCCATTTACTGTTTCTTCATCAACCAAGTTTATTACCAGCCCACACCAGTGGAGACCAGTTGTTCTAAACATTATTCAATTGGTGAAACAAGACCACTATATCTATAATAAATAATATGCCATTAAGGAAATACATTACTGAATTTAAATTAATGGCTCTGGCTTTCCATTTGAAAAAAAATAAGTATCCTTAGAAATGAACTTAGAACTCGATACGAGTGCCACAAGCTATACTTGCTAGGACAGAAACAAAGTTTTTAACAACAGTATTTTTTGAGACAATTTTTTGTCAAATAAAGTAACAAAACCAAAAAGTTCACATGTGCCTATGGAATAATTAGTGATAACTAGCTTAATTATAATCACAGAAACTATGCATATAGCAGGGGGCTACAAGTGACCCTTGCAAAAATATAGGGCTAAATATAGGCAAAAAAAACAAAATTATAGGGAAATATAGGGATAAACAAGAATTATATGGAAATATAGGAATTTGTATGTATTTTCTTGAACGTGGTGCCCTTTCCATTGTATATATGTACTAACATTTGGAGCTATCTCTGGCTGTAGAGCGGGAGCAAGGAACGTGGGTCACACATCATCGTTCATGCCCCACTACATCGCTTTGACACCTTTGGTAGTTAGTATGGACCCTCTACAATCAATGCAATATGTTTAGTGGTGTCAAATTGTGGGCACTTAAGCTTTACAAACAGGGGGTCAAACTTCTAAATACTCCAATCATGTTGGAAATGTAACCTATTGGCCCATCTAGTCACAAGGATTCCAAAATGGTAATATTTATGACCTCATTTTGACCTGGATCCAAAATCCATACATCAAAGAGTACTAGGAATGTTTGATTTTTTTGGGGGAAAAAGTTGCATTAAAGTTTTTGAAAAGTGTTTGTTTTATTTTATTCATTTTGAGATATATTTGACACATCATCACTTCACATTGGAAAATTGGCACGTACGTTATGCTATCATCTGGCAACACAAAGAGTTTCTGTTTTTTGAAGTGGTAATGCCTCTGTTTATTCCTTCTATCTTATCAACACTTACTTTTATGTACACTGTCAATTTCAGTGCTTAAACCCCTTGTACACCTATGTAATCATTACCAAGAAGGAGTGCATTTGAAAGTTTTCCTCAAAATGGGCCACAGGGTCACATGGGTCATTAAGGTATTATTCTGTGTCAGATCCCAAGGTCCTTAGAGCAGTGGTTCTTTTGAGCAAATTGTGTTTGGTAATTTAAGGAAATTGCTTTGACATATGTTTTACAAAGGGGGGTTAAAGCTTCACACAGATAGGGCTCAGAGGTTTAATCTGTTACAACCTAGATGAGGTTTGGGCTGGTGATTTTTAAAAAAAATGAATTTGATGAAGCATACTGCAATAAGCCATATTTGCACCAGAAATTACATTTTTAATAAGTTGTAAACCAAATTAGGAGGTCAAAGGTTCATAGGTTTCTTTAGAGGTCATCTGTTAAACACCTGGCGAACTTGAGCCAGCGATTTTTTTTACAAACATAGTTAATCATTTAATGTGTATTGATTACGCAGGAGGTGAACTTGTTTGCAAGCAGTTGAGGTTAAGAGATATTTTATATATCAAGCAAGGGGAGTAAGATGGAGACACAAATCAATTCACGGATCGAATCTCATAACTAATGCTGTGTTAGCTAATATGGTCCGTGGGGCAGAGTTTCATTTCCC
This sequence comes from Ophioderma brevispina, assembly GCA_023653785.1. NCBI lineage: Eukaryota > Metazoa > Echinodermata > Ophiuroidea > Amphilepidida > Ophiodermatidae > Ophioderma > Ophioderma brevispina. The sequence goes on along the minus strand of JAMKCH010002117.1, from coordinate 58,016 downwards.
CCAATCTCCTTAAAAGCCCAGATTATCTGGGGCTTGTACCTGAGGCCCCTAAATTTGTTTATTGGAAAAAAAATACATATTATAAGGAAAATCCTAAAAAATGAGTAGCCTTTATCTCTTTACCAAATACCCTTAAAAATGGGTAAGATTTCAAGTCCTCCAGCCACACCCACTCAACCAAAACCCATCAGTCACCATTTGCTTTTTTGTTGTTGGTGTCCGAGTTTATAACTCTGACTACTGTAATTTTAATTATTTTAAAAGCAAGTCGATGCTTTCTGACAAAGAAATTTTCCTGATTTTACTTATACTCTCAAAAACAAAACATTTCCTCAACAAAGGCCTTAAAATCCAGAAAAGTCCTAAATGGGCTTGATGAAAAGAAATTGACTCTTTACCTAACAACCATGCTGCTTACGATTGGAGATATCCATTTTGTAGTGCTTGTTTTAAAGCACATTGTAATAAATTTGGACTCTGACTGGTAATATTTTGGGGATCAATTTCTTTGAAAAAACAGTCAAAACATCAATCTTAATTTCACTCTGGAGAAAAAAATATAGGAAATATAGCGTATTTTGTGAACTTTTATAGGATTTATAGGGAGAGGTTAAAAAATAAGGAAAAATAGGAATTATAGGGCCGCTTGTAGGCCTGATACTTAACATTCAATTTGATGAATGGCTCAAATATGCAGGTACATACAGCTGGGTGGCCTTGCCTTACTTTCTGTTGCCTTGGCAAAAAGTGCATTTTAGCTGATCATATTTGAATCCCCCTGTTTTCATGGAAAATTAATATCAAACTGTTGGTTGCTTAAATATAAGATATATATCAATTATTACAACAATTCACAGAAGGTGGTAAGAAAATCCAGTTGGATATGATGTCTATTTTGATTAAAGCCATGCCCGATTGCCTAAAGCCTCGTCCCCGAGAACCCCAAATTGACTGGAAGTATCATATTTTTGGTGTTTGGAGAGAGCTACTGTTTTCCTCATTTCCCGATGAATCTTAGGCTAACGATATATTTCATTTAGATGCTTGAGCAAAAATGTGCCACGTTTTAGTTGACCAATTTGATTTAACACAACTATTGATGGGACTAAAAAAACAAGTTTTGATTTCACACCTGTCATTACCCTGCCCCCTCCCCAACACTACTGCTGAGCATTGTTAAAAAAGTGACCGTGGGATCTCCTTCTAATTTAAGCCCCCCCAAAAAAAAACTCAGATTTGCCCAAAATGGCTGCAATTTTTCAGCTAGATATCATTGTCAGGGTTCTGCTAAAAGGAGCATATGTAAAGCAGATGTGCTAATCATTTTATTAAGATTTTTTTTTCAGGCCTAGTACATAATCTCTTTCTGCAGGAAAATGACTGGTTCTTCTATATGGCAAAATCGGGGGTGCACGTTCCCGGAAATCTCCCTAGTAATCCTCTAAGAAAAATTGGGAGTTTGACGCATTGTAATACTCTAGCATGGAGGTGGGAAAATGCATACTGTCAAAATGATTTCACATTTTCACAGCAGACACCGCTCCCAACACTGTTCAAGATCATCTCAAAAGCACACTTAAAGTGGCTGCCAATAGCAACAGTTTCCATGGAGATCTAGGTTTCATTGCGGATTTACTCTATGTAACGTCGCAATCACACAACATGAATATCAGCTTGGTTTTTGATGGTGGAGATGTTTTGATCATTGTAAGTTAAAAATTGGGTAATTTGTGATGGCAACTAGTATATACGTTGTGGCAGTGGTGTTTATTTTGTATTAACAAAACTATAGTCGAGAAATTATTTCCTACATGCACGAATACATTTCTCTACGTAATGTTTGCATGCATATATGCTGGAGTTTAAACAGTGCTGTAAAGAGTGCTATATTACTGTGAACTTGAAACCAAGACTATCCGAGAGAACATTATTTTTTGGTATAACTCTAACAAACCAATTTTCTTTTATTCTTTGAATAATGTTTTCCCAGTACTATATGTTGAATAACTTTCATTTCATTGTGGACTTATGTATTTATTTTCACTAAAACCACCCAAAAATACATAATTGTATCGTATTCTACGACCTATTTAGCAGCGCCCTACCCCGCACTAAGGCCCCCTCAGAAAACCATTGCGCGACTTGCAAAATCATGTCTCAATTAAGTGCAGAGCGCCCCTAAGCGCCCCCCATTTGGAGAGCGGCGACTGCTCTTTTACACTCCACTTTTGAGTCCCCATTCTACATGCAATTGTATATTTGTACTATCCTTCGAGTATTTCTCAGTCTAATATTTATCAAAATTACCAGGGTATATTTAACACCCGGAAAATGATAATATATCCGCCACACTATAGCCAATGCTGCTGTAATATTGGAAGAAATTGTACGAATCGTCGTGAAAAAAAGATTAATATACGATTGCTGTGTGCGCTCGTCCGACGGCGTTGTTGTGCATGTGTCACTGAGAATATCCAACACAGCTTGTTCGGCATAAACGAAAAGTGAGATCAGACAAATTAGCCAAAAAAAATAGTGGTCTAAAGCTGAGAGTGGCGTTTGACAAAGTAATGCGGTATGCGGTATTTTTTTTTTTTTTTTTAATTTTCAACTCTTTGTGCTCGCAATGAAATATCAATGTGCATGACACCCACTGATCGTCAACTTTCACACACGTGCTTGTACATCCACCGTGGTATCGCTTCTGGCATCTGGCAGTATCAACATCAGGGATTCTGCCTCTCAGTCCACCATTGATTTTCCCCCAAACAAATTTGTCATTGCAATAGCTTTAAAAGTTTTTGTTCTCATCATTTTTGTGGAAGATCCATTGTTTATATTTGCAGATTTCAACTTTAACTTTGAGAATAACTGTATCCATCGTTACTTTCCGAAGCACACATATATACGCGACGTTGCAATTGACCTGTGACCCGCACACCAGGAAATAAAGGGCCGCATTGAAATACACGAAAATAACCTGTGTTTGAATGCGGCGGATTTTGAACTGAAGCGGCAAGATTTTGCAAGGAATCATATACATGGTTTGCACACATCGATAAAACTTTAATATGTAATTTAATGCATGGGTGTCATCATTGGTTTTGCGATATCGAACGCTAAAAAACAGCCCACTTTCGTGCCAGTTTCCTCCACCCGGATCGAGCCTTCACACTTAACTGAAGTATCTTGCCATTTATTTGGTGTGGAGTGTTTTCACTTCCCACGCTGGTGCCCAGTAAGTAATCGTCTATCACTCACCGTCAAACGTTAAAAAAAAAAAAATAGGGTTAAAAAAATAAAATCGTTTAAATTAAAAAAAATTGCGTGAATCGTGCATTTTCACATTCCATTTCAACACAAAATTGGAGTTCTGACTTTTTTTTTGAAAAAAAAATAAAAAAAAGTTCCGCATCACTTTTTTCATTTTTTGGCGAAATTTACAAACGCGCGCGTCAGCTTTGAGACAAACCATTTTTTTTTGGCCTTAGGAAGACATGGTAAAGTAGCTGGTATACTCGAGAAATAATGAGTTAGTAGATTTGGGCTGCGAGATTTGTTGGGTTATTAAGACAAGTTTGGAAGTAAAACCGACGAATGTGCTGCAATCCATTTGGGAAATCCCAACGTGGCTCGCACAATATTATAGACACTGTTGGGCATTAAAAGTCCTCCAACAATTCCTATGAGCATGAATTGCATAAAAACAAGTGTATCTGTCCCCATCCCTGTTTTATGTTGCATTTCATTATTATTTTCACCAATTTTTTTATTTTTATTGGATCTTTGAGACCTGCTAATATCCGATGTGAATGTAAGCGAAATCGTGTCAATCATCATACCCGACGACATACACATAACTTGGCCAATCACAATCGACATTCATCATGACGTGTTATAGTAGCATGATGACGGTGTGACTTATTTTCCTCAATACAATGCAAGAAAAATTCCCCTTCACTTCCATATCCAGTCATGAATTCACTTTTAAGGTGCAGCGAGAGATTTTTTGAGGCACACAAATATTGTGTTAGAATAGTAATTTCAGATATTAGACACTCAATAATTTCTTACCCTTGTATTTGGCTACAAAACTTTGGCCCCCCTAAAAGAGAGAAAAAAGGTGATTCTGATTTGCTTATATTTCAATACAAGGCGGTTTCTCGAACCACAAGTCCTCGCCTGCTTCGCGCTTAATTGTAAGACAAAAAGCAGCACCCCAAGTGCCCTGTGCGAGTCAGTGTGTCCCCCAAAAAATTGTGTCAACCGTAACACTCCATTTCTTAACTAGTTTGACTTCCCACTATTTTTTGACACCACCCTATGGGTCACTACAAACATTTTCCATTGTTGGAATATTCATCTTGCAAGTTGAAACCCCCCACGAGCATAAGGTAGAGATGTTTAGGAGTAGCACCCCTGGTTTTTGCATTTATATAGTATCTTCCTTCCTGTTCTCATTGACAACCACCCCAGGGGTCACACATTTCCATTGTGGAGAATACTCATGAAAGTCCCAACAAGAGAATAAAACTAGAGATGTTTTAGGAGTACACCCCCTGGTTTTTTGCATTTTGATGTATTCTATACCTCTCACTCTTTCATTTGACCCACCACCCTAGGGTCACAACATTATTCCATTGTGGAGATATTAAATCTTTGAAAAGTCCCCCACATGAGCACAAGTAAGAGATGTTTAGGAGTAAGCACCACCCCGGGTTTGCACATTTATAGTAGTCTATACTTCTCACCTTTCATTTGATACCACCATCGGGTACACCAACATCTTCCGTTTTGGAGATATTCATCTTGAAATGTCCCAACATAATCATAACAGAGATGGTTAGGAGTAGCACCCCCCTGTTTTTGCATTTATAGTATTCTTTATTTCCTGCTCTTCCTTCATTTTGACAACTCACCCCCAGGCCAACCACATTTTCCATGTTTCTATAATCATGATCATGCAACAATCCCTTAAAATTCACTAAATTAGTAACAATATGAACATTTATTCAATTTTGCAACACTATTTTTGCAAATCATGTGACCTGACCAACAACATTTTTAAATTTGAGTCGCCTACGTGGTCCAGAAAGTGGCGAAATGCACTTTTGCGTATTTCACCATTTCCAGAGAATGTAACCAAGCTGGCAACCCCCAAAGACTGACCCTAAGTAGAAACCATTTCCAAAATGAAAACATGGCCACTGATCTAGCTATATTATATTGATTTAATCCTTTGTTGTGGTGGAACACCCCCCCCTTTTGATAAGTCTTCTTGTTTTTGTACACCTGTTTTGTACACCACCAAATCACACAACCACAAGCCATATACTGCCAATAACCACCCCTGACCTAATTTAGTGTAAGGTACACACTCCTGAATCAAATTCTGTTGCAAGAGTGTAGTCCTTTCACACTGACTGACCATTGACAACACCCACCTGAGAAAATTTTGTTGAAATGGACCAAGCAATTTAGCCATTAGTTAGCAATTTTAAAATAACAAAGAATGCCCCCCTTTAAGTGGCCCACCAGCATTTTGACCACAATTATTATTCACACAAAAGATGTTACCATGTAGTCTCATGTAGCGAAGGAATTTTGCATAATCCAATGTACCATTTAATGCGATACAGCAACTACGCATATTTAATTAGATCAATTGCATCAAACAATGCCCCTTTAATTGATCCACGTGACACTTTGACGCAATTTATGATCATACAAAAGGATGTCGCTCAGTAGAAGTCTCATGTAGCGAAGGAATTTTGCATAATCCAATGTACCATTTCAGTGATACAGCAATTATGCCTCATTGAATAATCATTGTATCAAAATGCCCATTTAATCGGGCCCAAGCACTTTGACCCAATTATGATTCACCCAAAAGATGCATGGCAGAGTATTTGTCATGCAGCGAAGGAATTTTGCCTATCCAATGTAAGGTTTCAGAGATACAGTAATTATGCATATTTAATAGCTCATTTGCATACCTAAGCGCTTGTAGCACACACGCTCAAATGGAAAAAGAAAAACAAAGATGCGCACCATGATAGGCTTTCATGCAGTGAAGGAATTCCGGATCCCATGTACCGTTTCCAAAATTATAGCAATTACGCTTGTTTTTTGCAATTATAAGCTCTATTGCATACTTAATTTGCCCCGAAATACGCCCCGAAATCTAATTCAGTTCGAGACTCTCCAGCCCGCTCCCTTCCACCAAGTTACATCGTCATACGCCTTACGGAACTCCAGAAAATTGTACACAAGCCTTGCGGGAAAATTTTCGTTAATTATGCAAATTAATACTTTTAATTAGCCTATTTTGAGCTCAAAATCTAATTCAGTTCGAGAACTTGTGGACCCGCGTCTTTCCACCAGTACATCCTCATAGCCCGTACGGAACTCCAGATAAATTGCTACACAGCCCGTGAACACGGCGTCAGGCAGGACAGACAGCATGACAGACAGACAGCACAGACAGACAGACGGACAGGACAGGACAGAGCAACAGACAGACAGACAGCAGAAAAGTTGATTACTAAGTCTCTGCCGAACAAAGTTCAGGCGAGACAAAGACAATTAAAACATTAGGCTGATTGTATTTGCTCCATACGAAATTGAAATTTCAAAAATTCTGTACCCAAAAAACATTTTCAGCTTAATCCTTTCAGTGTATATTTTTTACTGGTAGCTTTACACCAAGCCCAATATCAGCACTTTCGTTTTTTAGCTTACACCTGAAATGTGAATCTCTCGTTGCACCTTTAATGTTACGTGATAATTTCCAAAATAAAAATTTTTGAAAGAATGTGATGACAATACCTGTTATTATCTTGACCTGCCTTAGCGACTTCACAATGTGTGCTGAGCGGGCCCGGTGCTGACATGAAATGTTTGATTTGCACCTGATTGTCGGCATTCATGCAAAAATTTATGGTTACACCATTTTTGTAGGGGCGGGAAACATTTTTCTGGTTAAAAAAAAATTTAAACATTTTGTTAACTTATCAATAATGATATCTATTTTGGCGATTTAGGAGCAAATAATTACAGATCTTGCAGGAGTTACGGTAAATCCAAAAAGAAAAATCTAGCACGGGTGATTAGCTATAATATTATTTGATGGCCACACAAAATAAAATTGCCAGGCCCTTCCAGAAAGCTGTAGGACATGCTTAGATGGAGCAATTTGTGTATGTGAATTGGGAATTTACCCTGGGATTTCCACATTGCAGAATTGATTTGGTTCTACCATTTTATGTAAGTGAGTCTTTTGTACTATAAATAGCTCCCTACTTATGTTTTTATTTTGGTTGTTTTATTGTCGAATTGTCTTTTGTACAGCCTGTAAATTAAATACAACTCGTACAATCAGGTTTAGCGGCACATTTCCTACTCTCATGGAGTGCGTATGGATTGTAACTGACGGCCCCCCCGTCGTTTTTTTCCTGCGCGGCTTTCGGGTTTGATCTGCCAGGGGCTTGGCAATACTTACCTAAATATGTGAGTGTGTTCACTTGTTTCGGCCTCTGATACAGCGACAACGATGTTAGTATTTTACTCTGGAGACTATTATCGGATACCATTTCATTTTTTAAAAATCTTAATATTAAAATCAAGTTAAGCCTTGTTGAGGCTATGTTGAGGCTATTATAGAGACTGTACCAATTCTTACGTAGAAGTTAGGTTTCAGCCGGCGTGTATAAGGCTTTCCAATAGGGATTTTGCCGGTCAAAAGTACCTTCCAAATTACGCATAGACATCAAAATTATGAGCCCCCCTAAAAAAACGAGTGACTTAAGCGCCCAGGGCAACTAAATAGGGGTCGAATACGGTACTACTTTTCGCATTTTGTCCAACAAGCTACAAATATACATTTAAAAAGGTCTCTCAGCTACATTAAAAAGGGTGCCTTCAATTGAAAAAGAAGAGTTTTTGCCACCTTCTAAGGTTGCTTTCAATCAGACAACAAATAATGTATGTATAATATGATATGGAAATAAATGGAATGTGATATGGTATAAACATTGACTGCTTAAAGGCACTATCAGTGAATTTGCATCTTCAGAAAATAAAAAAAATGTTACCTCCTCAAGTTTGATATTAACATACCCAACAAGTTATAAGACCAAAAGCAATCAACTAGAGGGCAATATCAGATAGTTTCAGAGTCATACTGTCCACTAGTTGGAGATTCATATCTTTTAACACTGCTGTTTTCCTCCCTTTTCTGCCATTTTGTAGTTGGAAAAAAATAACATGAGAATTTTACAGACTTATCCTTCACTTTTAGCTCACTCAAGCAAATTTTAAATATTTTGAACTCTTCGAGTGGATTTATCACTGAGTGTCTTTATGGCGAAAATGTTCAAAATTAGAATGACAAAACCTGTGCTAAAATTAATAACCAATTGCCAAAGAAGTAAACATACACACTTATGCCATAAAAAGGCCTGCAGGTCATTTGGGAAGCAAATATCAAAAATCAATACCGACCTTGGACTAGGCATGTTTTGGACTCATTTTGATTGCTTTTTCATGCTGATTTCCCAAATCAATTCAATGGTGCTTAATTGACAATTTTGTTTACATCTGAGTACTATAAGTTCATCTGGATGGCACATATGGTTTATGTAAGTGTCCTATTCTGTCACATAATTGTCACATGTTCAATTTTGGTCACATGAGTGTCAGATTCTGTCACATAAGTGGTTCACACTGTCCATGGAGTGTCATATTGGTTCCGTGTGGTCTGTCATGGGTAAGTGTCACATAGTGTCACATGAGTGTCATATTCGGTTTCGGTCGGTCACATATATCAGATTCTGTCACATAAGCGACCAAACGATGGTATTATTTACTCTGGATACTATTAATTATGATCACCATTTGCCATTTTTAAAAATCTATAATATTAAAATAAGTTAAAGCATTGTGAGGTATGTTGAGGCAGTAGAGGCGTACCAATACTACGTAGAAGCTAGGTGTCGCGGAGTGTATAGGGCTTCCAAAGGGTTTTGCCGGGTCAAAAGAACTTACGATATAATCAAATAGCTGCCCCCGTAAAACGGTGACTTAAGCGCCGGGCACTAAATAGGTCGAAAACGGTACTACTTATGTCTCATTTTGTCCAACAAAGTACAAATGACATTTAAAAAGGGAGCTCAGATACATAAAAAAGGGGGGCCTTCAATTAAAAGTAAGGTTTTTTCCCCTTCTAAAGGTTGCTTTCAATCAGAACAACAAAATATGTATTGGATATGATAAGGGAAATAAATATGCAAGTGATATGGTATAAAACATTGACTGCTTTTATAGGCACTTATCAGTGATTTGCATATCAGAAAAGAAAAAAAATGGTTACATGCCTCTAAGTATGATATTCTAAAATACCCAACAAGTTATAAGACCACAGCAATCAAGAGGGGCAATATTCAGATAGTTTGTCATTACTGTCATAGTTGGAGAGTCCGAATGTTAACCTGCCTGTTTTCTCCTTTTCTGCCATTTTGTAGTTGGAAAAAAATAACATGAGCATTTTTACAGACTGATCATCACGTTTAAGTTATTCTAGCAACTTTTAAATATTTTGACTCTTTCGAGTGGATTATCAGAGTGTCTTTATGGCAGAAAATGTTAAAAATTTCGAATGACAAAAACGCTGTGCTAAAAGGAATACACCATTGCCAAAAGAAGTATGAACCTACAACTTATGCCATAAAACAGGCATCTGTCAGGTCATTTTGAGGAAGCAAATATCAAAAATTCAAAATACCTTGGATTGTACTAGGCAGTTTGGACTCATTTGATTGCATTTTCATGACGATTCAAATTCAAGTCATGGTGATTACAGTGACAATTTGTTTCACTGAGGACCTATAGTATATGTATGAACATATGGTTATGATAAGTGTCATATTCTGTAACATACGTTGTTCAAATGAGTGTCTCAATTGGGTCACTATGAGTGTCAGATTGTTCACATAAATGTCACACGGTCACATGAGTGTCATATTCTGTCACATAAGTGTCCACACTGGTCACATTCGTGTCATATCGGTCGACATAAGTATCAGGATTCTTGTTCACATAAGTGTCACAACCTGTCCCATAGTAGTGATATTCGTCACAATCAGTGTCACCGTCACAGAGTGTCATATTTGTCACATAAATGTCACACTGTCACATGAGTGTCATATTCTTTCTGTCACGATAGTGTTCACACTGGTCACATGAGGTGTCATATTCTGTCACATAGTGTCACATGGAGTGTCCTATCTGTCCATAAGTGTCACATCCATGACACTGTCACATGGTCTTCGTCAATAAATGTCACACACTGTCCCAAATGAGTGTCATTCTGTCAGCATAAGTGTCACATGAGTGTCTATTCCTGTCCACATAATGATCAATTCTGTCACATACGTTGTCACACTGTCACATGATTGTCATATTCGATCACATAAATGTCACACTGTCACATGAGTGTCCATATTTCCTTTCAGCATAAGGTGTCACACTGTCACTGAGTTGTCATATTCTTTCACATAGGGGCACATGAGTGTCATATTGTTCTGTCACATAAATGTCACACTGTCACATGAGTCATTCTGTCACATAAATGTCACACACTGTCACATAGTGTCATATCCTGTCACATAAGTTCACATGAGTGTCATATTCTGTCACATAAGTGTCACACTGTCACATGAGTGTCATATTCTGTCACATAGTGTCACACACTGTCACATGAGTGTCATTCTGTCACACGAGTGTCATATTCTGTCACATCCATTTCATTTCCCAGAAAATGGCCAAATTCATGGTTAATCCATCAATATTAGCAACAGTAGAATAGGGCTTTGCAATGTGCATTATTGTGTCCTACTAACCATCAAAACCGCAAGAATGTTTCCCACGGTACTTGATGGGGCCATGTGCAAGTGCCACTCTCAAAAAGTAGAGCACACAATAGACATAAATCGGAACATGCACCTTTTAACTTATCCTCATCACAAATTGAGATGATATTGAAGAGGCATTTTCTTTCCTGCTTTTTGCTGACCTGTTTTTGACTTCGAATCTAAAACCCTTCAACAATATTATTGACTAATATGATGCTTCTATGGCATGCTGACTGTCAACCCCATTAGACAGCATAAGACATATGACTATGTGCATTATGAAAAATTAAAGGTTCAATGTATGGTACATTATCATTTAAAGGGAGAGCATGGCCTTCAGGTAAGGTAAAGATATTTGTGCTGCAGGTCACTCTGGTTCAAACCCTTGCTTGTGAACTATGTTTTGGGTACAATTTTTCATTTAGTTTACTACATAATAGAACTATTGATAACCCTAACGCCATGCATCTGTTTCGGGAGGGGTTAAGAAGTGAGGAGAGAGGGGAAGAAGAAAAGTCACATCACGACATTTTGGTTTGGTCTTAAACCATGAACCCCTTAACCACGGATACCATGCTCCGATGGTGTCGCTGACCCGGCCAGTGATTGCGTGCCCATATGTGTCATATGTTTGAGCTCAATCAGTACTCCGAGGCTCAGTGTGTGGGATTTTTGTGGAGATTCAGTTTCTTAGGGTAAAAACTATACTTCCTCCTCTCCCTGTGGGTTCCTTTGTCAACAAATAAACAATGAAATATCAAATAACATAGATATAAAAGCCCCAAAAAGTAACCCAGCATGTCTAAAATACCACCCCCATAGATCAACCATTGTTCTTGCACGAAAACATAAAAAATTATATCTATATTCGTTTTCTTTCCGTAAATTTTGATACCCTCTTGCCCCATTGCGATCAATATTGCCCACACAATCCCCATTATAAGAAGATCTCTCCCTTTTTAAAAGTTTGCAGGAAAAGCTGTATAGCCATATCGATTTCCAGCAGTGAAAGACCGCATTCCTTTCTTCCCAGAAAGTGTGTGTCCATGGCCGATGCAAGGTTGTGTATTGTACTTTAAATAATGTCTTCAGTTGCACTTTGAAAATGTCACACATTTTCATAAAATGGACGTTGTGTTTGGCGATAATTGATCACCAATGGAGCAGAAAGGTGTCAAAATTTGCAGAGACAAAAACAGACTATTGATATCATTTTATGTTTTTGTGCATAGACCAATGGTTTGTAACTATGGGGGTATTTAAGACATGGCTGCGTACGTTGTGGGGGTCTGTAGATATCAAGAGCATGTACTGATATTTTTTACCTGTACATGTTCATCTCTGGTTAGTTAGGAAAGAGTAGGGTAGAACATTGACTGTCCGAAGCTGTCCTGCATAGATATAAGATACCCCTGAAGTTTGCTAGAATTAAAAGTTTGGTTGCTTTACGCCGGTGCTGCACATAAGCATACAAGCAAAAAGTAGTCATGACGACCCATCCCCTGGGGTGGATAAATGCCAACCCCACTTGTTCAATGTTTTTCATCATGTGCTCGTCCCCATGGTCTTTACACTGATCATTTATTAATGCACCATATGCTGGCATATGTTTGATTCTGTTCGAGATCTAATTACAGCCACCATAGTAAAATGGTAAATCACTGTTGGGAGGGCTTGTTTCTCGACATTGAAATAAAGAAAGTTCACTTCTTCTTCATTCATGTTAAACATGTTACCCACATAGCTTAATTCCACAGGGTCGCTTGAATCCAATACACAATTTTCATAAGTGCACATTGGTAACAACAGACAACATGACAACATGTATTATGTGTGTGTGTCCCTACTCCCACACATGTCGATTTCATGTAAATCAGTAATTGCATTCTGGTTGGAGACCTGAACGTTTACTTTTTTTTGGTTGACAAGAAACATTCATCCATCATCCATCCATACATAAGACAAAATGGCAGATGGGTAATATCTAGTGGTCTTCCAGTTTATGGGATGGAAGGGGAAGGTTTCCTTTGTTACTTACTTCTGTTCTGACTTTCAAATCTATATAGTGTTACATAGGGCATTTGATTGCAAGATGTGCTCTCTCTCTTCCTACCCCATTTGACCCTTTTCTGTGCTCATTTTTGAACAGATTTGTCCTTTTGAAAGACAAAATTAGGCTTAAATTTAACACTACTTGTCCACTTGGAGTCTAAATTACAGAGTCCTACACCCCTATGTACCTCCTACTTGTAATTAGGTTAGATGACAAGAAGTGCATTACAAAGAGAATGATGACAAAAAAAAAAAAACCAACAGACTGACCCTCCTTCAGGTAAAAGAGTACAAGCAAATGCATATTGGCTTGGCCAAGGCTGTGTGTCTCATTATACAAGCCCACAAGCATTCCACTCCCGATACTGTGTTGATCAGTTCAATGTCAATTATACAGTAACAAGCATATATTCATAAAATTTACTCAAATAAAATTATTGTGACATAAAATACCATAGTTATACACACAGCCCGGGTGCTACAGTTGATAAGTATATCTCTCTCGCCGCACTGCACTGATCAATTTCAGCATCAATTACTACCAATTGTTGCTTCTGTTCATAGCCCTTCAAATTTGAAACTCTGCCTGTGAACTCCACCAAGTACACTACACTGTATATAAAGGCATGTGTACGCTAGCATGAACATTCTCAAAGCAACAACCCCTCTTCGCTATCTATTATCAGTTTATCTCATCATCTACCCATGTGATTATCTTTCATCATGTTATGTCAATCTCCTTGTGTCAATTGTTATTTCCAGGTACGTGTTTCCAGCTCAGCTTGATGTTTATTCAACAGATTTCAAGCACGAACAAAAGTCTGATGTATAGACAGGATTGTGTATTTTACACAGTCCTGTCTGTGTATTTTATATGATCAACGTCACACCTAACAACTGCCCTGGGTGCTTACAAAAGAAATTCAATTGAGTGCTGAATGCTGAAATGTTCAGAATTACTTACTGACACAAGGGTCTAAAGAGGGAGAAAGAATATCCCCGAAGCCAGCAAAAACAGGGGCCATGGTAAATCAAAGGACTTACAAAAATGCCCAAAATTGTTGTTCATAATGAAAATGAAAATACAAAATTTCTTTAAAAAATTCACACACCCTTGCACCAGGCTGTACACCGGCGCATGCACACAGCATGCATGCATGCAAGCACACACATACGTGTACACACATACACACACACCCACACTGCCCACATACACACCCTTTCTTACAAAAGCATTCTCAAACCATTTGCCATATTTTGCCAGGCTTATATAGTTAATGTCTACAGCTCATATAAGTTCTTGACAGAGAATGTTTTATAACTAATGTGATAAACAAATTTCAGGCACAATGTAATATACAGCAAGATATATTCACTAGTATATATTTTCTAAGTTCTAAGGCAGACCACTTTGACATATTCTTTAATTAGTAAGTACTTCCAAAAGTACTCTTCTGTATCTGTCAATATTAGTTCACAGTATTTTTCATCCCCTCAACTCCAGTTGTTTACAAAACCCTAAGAAATAATACCAATGTGAAAATATCTGGATAGATAGTATACATAAAATACATACACCAAACATAGAATACATAAAATGCTTGACCTTCCATGGATGAGTTCATGTTTACACAATATTCAGTAGCCAGCATTTGATAACTTGGAATGAAGATCCATACCCTCCTCGCAGGTTTTCTCCGAGAACTTCGGTTTCCTCCGCATCTAAAATCGAACTTCTTCCCATAAACCCTCCCTTGTCGTTCTGGATTTACTTGTTGTTTTAGCAGCTAAGGCACTCCTCAACGGCGCCTTGAGCACTTTGGTGGATTTATCGCACATTATAAGAATTAAATATTGTGGGAGAGCGTGGCCTAGCGGTTAGGTTTCTTGCCTCTACACAAATTTACCATCAAAATTCCCGGGTTCGAATCCCGGGGGGGTCGTGGCACGTGCTGGGATTTATTCGGGTACTATCAATTCTGGATTTGATCTGTATACCAGCTATTGATTAAATACAGAATACCGCTCTCCTCCATGGTTCACTTGGAATTGGGCAAATGGATCATGAAAACAGCCCGTCCTTGGAGGGGACGTTAAGCCGTCGGCCCCCACCCCAAGTGTACAGAGTCACAACGGTACATGTACAGATCGCCTCAGTGTCGAATAAGAGTAGGTGTAAACCCCTGACTGCTCCCAATCCGCCCCAGCCTCAAATAGCGGGCCATTTAGGAGCGTTCCCGTACCATGGATACACACGGCCCCTGGATCAGCACACTAGCTGAATAAATCTCGACACCACCACAAAGCCATTACCATACTTGTGGATACGAGCAAACAAAAAAAGAATTAAATATTATTATTTATTATTATAAGAATACCCTACTTCATTTATTTTTATAATCTGGTATGAATCTTTGGCAGTGGCGTAACCAGCGGGGGGCAGGGGGTCGCAAGCCCCCCAAATGGAACCATTGCCCCCCCCCACACCCCCCCAAATGCAACTGCCATTGTACCAGGGGTCTATGGAGAAGGACCCCAATTAGCCCCCTCAAAAAATACCCTGGCACCCCTTCTGCCCCCCCAATTGCAAAGGTCTGGTACGCCACTGATCTTGGGCAAAGTTCCTAATGTACCCCCCTCCCCCTTTGAAGCATACTTTAACAAACCTTTTTAAATTTTGGCCTGAGGGTTGAGGTTATTTGTCTGTGTTAGGAATAAATAAAAACTGAATTGTTTTACTGTAATATTTTCTATGATATCTTCAGTAGATAGCATTTGATTACCATCATGAATTACTTTATATTTTCTATGCTATCTCAGTAGATAGCATTTGATTACCATCATGAATTACTTCTATCTTCTCTGTTATCTTCAGAATGTAGCATTTAACAATCACCAAATACTTCTATTTTTCTATGTTATCTTCAGTAGAAACATTTGATTACCATCTGAATTTTAACTTCTATTTCGATGTGATCTTCATGTAGATAGCATTTGATAACCATCATGAATTACTTCTATAATTTTCTTATGTTTCTATCTTCAGCAGATAGCACTTTGATAACCATCAGGAATTCTTCTATATTCTTATGTTATCTTCAGAGATTAGGATATGATAACAATAACAAAAAAACAATCTCTTTTTCAGACTACAGGCATAGTGGAGCAGGAGTGCAAATGCCTATGGTGTCAAGGCCCCTGGACCAAAGATTTAGCCTTATTTAATGGTCTTGGGAAGATGACTCATTCTCAAAATTCCTTATTGCACAATAAATTACATATCATTTTTTTTAATTGCAAAGGCAAATGCTTGGGAAATTTTGAGTTGGGATAATAACCATTTTACAGCTGCCTTCAGCCTTGCTTCATTTCTGTGGCAATAGCCATTGATGCTAGAACAGCTGGGTTGTCATTTTGCTGTGATCGAGCCTTGAGTCTATTGACTCATTGTTGTGATATAAGTAAAATCCTCTATAGAATTCAAAAACATTCCCCATGGACATGAATGGAATGTCAACAAAGCATGGGACAAAATCATGCTAAACTATATTGTACTACCAGAAGGAGTGGGTGTAAAGAAAACAGATCAGAGTGCCAAAAGGCTGGCCAAGACATTCACAAAATCATGTTTAACAAACTGGAAATACCATTGCATTTTATAAATCATCACCACATCCCACATGTATGATACCAACCAGTACTATTGTGCTAATTAGGTATGGTAATATTGAGCAAGTGATCAATCAAATTGGGAATTCCCAGGGATTTCCCTTTTATGTTAATTTTTCTCCATCGTGGACATAAATTATGATATGTTTTTGTTTAGGATACAGTTTGGTTCTCGGATAAAGAAAAGTGCTTTAAATGAGCTGTCAGAAGTAAAAAAATATGTTCATTCTTTATCGGTAGTTGGTTTGAACCAAATATTCACATGTGTGCTGGTCAGAAAGATGTAAATTGATATCAAGTCCGGTCAGTCAGGGGGGAGTCATGGTTACACATGATCAGGCGACCAGCATCCGCTATCTTCATGTAGACAGTATTTTGTAAAACCCATCATATATTACTTCTATACTTGTCTATATCTTTATAGAAAACATTTGATAACGGTCATGAGTACTTATATATAAAGAAATCTTCTATGCTATCTTCAGTAGATAGTAAATAGTATTTGATTACCAATCAAGAATTACCTCCATACAGAAACTAAAGATCAGAGGTCCAGTAGATGAGAATTCTTTAAATTGCCAGTTTACATGGTAACGTGATCTATAATGACATTTGATCTCTGCACAACAGCTGACTTTGCCATCAAGAATTGATGAAGTCATGCCGACACTGTACAACATTATACGCAATCAAACATACATTTACTTGAAACTTCAATTGAAACATTCAAACCTGACCTTTAACTTAAACATTACATCAATGATATGTAGATCTCTAATCTGTAAATTGGAATGGATAGCACCCCTTTCTATCTGCAAATACCAGTAGCTTTGTACAATGGGAAATCTTGTAAACGTGTCAATGCTTGTAAAAACATTGGAAACTATGAAAGAATTTCAACTCACCAAAAGGTAATACAAAAAGGGGGGGTCTTTGAAATGGTGTGGATGCAATTCCACAGCAATGGGGGGGTATTATAGAGTTATGCTGATCAAAAATCCCCTTTTTGGTTGTAAATTTTGTTCTCATATGGGACACTAATACTTTTTTTCATAAGCTTTACAGGTCTCAACATGTATGTTTCTTTAAAGGGGGCATTTCCGTGATCCACAGCCTAATCCCCCAACTTTCTAAAAAAAGTAGAGATTTTTTTATCATCTGAACCATTGATCTAAGAATAGTATGTTAAATATGTGGGACTAATCTTACATGGCAATTTGATTGCTCTTGAAGAAATTATAGTTTTGTATTGTCTGTCTGTAAACGGAGAGAAATTACAACACAGTGGCCTATGGGACAGCGTGCTGCAAACATTTGCACTTCAAATACCATTTGGAAATAGCTGGTTTTTTTTTGATATCTTGTGAACCATAAACCAAAATTAAGTTGATTTATCCAATCATGAATGCACCTTTAAAGAATCCCAAAATCCAGCTGCTGTTGCCATGAGCAGTAAGTGAGAAAATAACCTTTCAGATGACTCTAAATCTATGTCATTAGAGCAAATCTTGCAAATAGCGCAGGAAGGAATTCAAGGCGTTCCACTTACAGTTCATACCTGATTGCTTTTATAAAAAAATTTGTTACTAGTAAGAAATAACTTTATACATGGTATAATAACAACATCAAGGTCACAGTTACAGCTAGCTTCTACCAAAGCATTGGAGGGGAAAAAAACTTATGGTAAGCAATTACAAAATTATATCCACAAAAAATGGACTTCTACAGCAACTACCATCCTGCTCCGGCAGGACTATGGTAAAAAATGCAAATTAACCGGGAATATGATCAAAATTTCACTCTAGATAGAAAATTTCCCTCAAGATTCAAAAATTCCCGTTAATTCTTGTTATTTCTTATTTAAGGTCAAAAATTTCCCTCCAATACCAAAAGTGCCCGGAATGACATCCCAAATTCCCCACTTTTTCCAGGCTCATGAGCGAGTATAGTCCCAGGCTCATTATAATCCCACCCCCAGTTTTGCAAGAATCTGAAGAATATCAGAAAATCCTATTATAATCCCACCTAAGTTTTTGCTGGAAGGGCAAGATTTGTACAGGCAGTTTTGGTAATTTCTTCTAGTGATTTTCTTTACAAAATTCATTAGGTTCATGCTTCAGTTCATTTACAGGTCTTTGTGATCACACTCCTCATTTGACACATGAAAATATCTTAAATAAGTTTAGCTCTGAAAAGCTGAAATGTTGATGCTCGGTGGTTCAAGTTAGGGTGGAGATCCCATTATAATCCCACCCCCGAAATCAAGCTATTTCAGGTTAAAAACAGGTGGGACTATACCTGGGTCAGTACAGTATTTATTCTTTTTCACCCACGCTCTTTCAGGCACGTAACACAAGCTCTTCTCCCTGAACGGCTTGTGGCGTCATTTCTTATTCCACCGAATTCCTTTCAGTCCCCTGCTTGATACTAATTTGAACAGATTTACACACTTAAAGCAATATATATTGAAGAGAGACATACAGGTGGTGTGTAAAGTGTATGTACACTGTGTGTGAAAGAGGCAGCGGGAGTAGAACTTGTTCTATTGCGGCACATGCTTCGATTCATAGGTATGCCATCTCCATTGATCAGGTCCTTTTTTATTATTGGGAGTAGTAATTATGAAAGGTGCATTTTAGCAGATTCTTTTTTCTTCGTGAGTGCATGGTTCAACAGATATCCTAAAAAAAAAACCTTTTTTCCCCAAAAGATGTCAGTCGATTTTATGTTGTATTTTGTGTTGTGAGTAGATGTTTATCACGCACAGCTGTTTGAAAGTCTCATTTATTATGACAAATCAAACTAAAACAAAAATATCAATGGTGACACACTTTTGACAACTAATTGGGAGTATTTATTCCACTAACTACATTCTGTGTAAATTTGTTGAAATTTCATTGCGGGCAAATATGATTTTTCCTAAAAATATTGTTTTACACATCTTTCTATGGGAAATAGGCATATAGAGCACGCTATAACATTGGTATTATGACCTTTGTAGGCCTATATGGCAAGATTCCCAAAATAGATTTTTCTGATTTTTGTGGAGGTAATAGCTCTTGCATGTCCCTACTTATATCAGTTGTCAACATTTTGTCGCCATTGCTTAAGATTGCTCTAAAAATAAAAAAGACAATTTGCATGGGGTCAAACAGCTGTGCACAACACACCACAGGCCACTGTGTGGTGTTCTCAGAGGTTCAACTCACCCTCATTTCACCTTATCAAGTGAAATGAAATGAACATCACAGTGAATTATTTTCAAATATTTAAAGTAAATGTTAAAGTAAGTTGCCTCCTTAGATTTGGGAAAAGGTTAGAAAGACCAAAGAAAGATGAATGATAAAGATATGGTAGAAGACAATATGACCACGGGGATACAAATATAAAACAATATGACCATGGGAATACCAAAGAAATCAAAATTAAAATAAAAACATGGAGAAGGTGAGATAAAAAAGAACCAAGTAAGTAAAAGACAGAAAATGGAAGAAAGTAGGGGAAACGAAAAAAGATGTTAAAATAAAAATACAAAGTTTTTTTTAAAGAAAATTAAGAAATTAAACAATAACTACAAAAAAGAGGCAGAAGAATAAATTACAATCCATGTAAAAATGCACATTAAACTCTTAATTAGACATACTTCAACAGTCTTGACAATATTATTCTCACCCAACTGTTACAAATTATGCAATAAATATTACCTATGGGTGCCATCAGTCAATTTAATGAATGCCAAATTTCAACTATTTTTTGTCAGTCTGTTAAAATGAAATCAATTTCAGCTGATAGCCAAACCAATTTTGCTGCCTCATCCCATGAGTACCATATATGATACACTGTTTCTACATTGCTATTTCATTTTAGACACATCGGCTGTCAATCTTATGTATATTTGCTTGGATAATTTTATACAATTTCCTAAAGAATATTGACCTATACCAAATGCGTACATAACAAGGGGACGTGGAGGAGTTTTAGCACCCTGGATTCTGCATTTTTTTTTTAAATGCATGTCTTGACCAGTTTACAGAGACCGGTCTTTCAAAAAGAAATCTTCAACAATAGAAAATCATATGTCTCACCTGAAAACACAATCCAAGACATATGCTCAATTAAAGACACTATCAGTGATTTATCCGAAAGAGTCAAAATATTAGAAATTTGCAGGAATAGCTTAAAAGTGAAGGATAGAGTAAGTAGGTAGAATTCTCATAAGTTACTTTTTCCAACTGAAGAATTGACAGAAAGGAAGAAAATGGCAGTTTTCCAAGATACAAATTGCCATTCAATTACGTGTTGTAGGAAGTGTCCGTACAGACAGTAATGACTAAAATTTCCTTTTTGTCCTTATTAGGTTGCTTCTGGTCTTATCATTTGCAGGGTATGTTAGAGTACACATACTTGTTACAGACATGCAAAAATCTGATTTTTGAGGATTTTTCGATTTTCTGATCTAGCAAATCACTGATAGTGCCTTTAAGACATGTCTTCCAGGAGGTTATGTCCTACCAGGGGACACAAAATCTAAACATGTCTTGAAACTGGATTCAACAGACTCATTTTAGACATGTCTTGCACAGAGACATGTCTTTGTGGTTCATGTCTTGCATACAGATGCAAATTACTTGACTTGAGAGCCTCATCTCAAAACCAGCATCACATGATGTCTTACAATGTCTCTAGGTGACACACTTGACAACACATGATATGTCTTACAATGTCTCTTGGCGACACACTTGATTGTATTTTTTTAAATTTTCCATTGATGAAGACATGTCTTAACTCAAGACATTGCTAACATGGAATTTTTTTTGCAGTGCGTGTTTATAAACAATTAAAAAATTTGATTTTAAAGATGAAAGATCATTTTGTTTGCCAAAGTCTGGTTTGAATTGTTACATAGTTTGGCAAACGGTACTACTGTTCTTTTAATTCCTTTAAAGAATACATCCTTTTTGGTTTGAGGATCATAAGAAAAAAGTAAATGAAAATGACAAAAAGGAAGTATAAAAATGAGTAAAATATCCTTATGTGCAAATCAATTCTCTCCTTCACACATACCCGACAAAATTTGGTACGAGTTTCACATACGACTTTAGAATTTTTTTTTATAGAAAATTTGGACAAATTACAACAAGCTAATTCAAACATGCCACCATCCATCGAAGACAAATGCTCACACATGAATTACCACCCACAAGGTGTCACGTCAAAACAAGCATGACTGACATGACTTGAAGGCGACATCCTTCTCAATTGAGTTTCTGCTGCCATTTGGCCCAAGTCTTGGCATCTCAACATGATATGTCATGCCTCATTAACTCTCTTGCAGTTGACTACATACTTTGGTTGTAACAAGCATTTCAAATCTGATCATGGCATTTTCATGTTGTGCAATAAAATGCACTATGCTTTGTTTAAGTACAGGATGGTTTAAGTACATCAGGTCAATGCTCTTGGATTTACAGAGGAAGGACTAATTGGAATCACAGCACTAAATAACTCCCCCATAGACTTGTGTACAAAATGACCTCTCACCAAAAGTCAATTTCCCGGCTATAAAGCGACTGGTTATTTCAAAACTGGATTTTTTTGGAAAATTAGGCCCATACCTCTTCAACAAAAATGAAAAGTCATAAGATGAAGGCCGATTTTTTGAGCTACAGAGCATCGAAAGATTTGCATGTTTTCAAAACGTCCACGCCTAGTTGAATGTTACTAGAAATTAAAATTGCACAGTTTCCCCAAACCCTCAGAAATTATACACAAATGGCACAGACAAAATCTTTACCACCCAAATGGTTTGTTACTAGTCCACACATTATGATTAATTTCAAATTTCATTTAAAGACACAACTTATCAACATTTTGTGACTCTTCATTTAGGCAAGGGCCATATTTCGGACGCCAACACTGTCTCAGCACTGACGTCGTCTGCTACACCTAGTTTATTTAGTGGTGTGATTCCAATTAGCTCAAATTCACAGGTAAGGAAAATAAAAACAAACAAATTGGTAACAAAAATACTGCTAAGAGCAGGTCATATACCCCAAAAATAAATAAATATAAAACAAAAATCAGAACTAATAATGTAAATTATAAAGAACTTAAAAACAGTAAATCCCACAATTTCTTTGGTATGGTACAGCAATATACATACTCATACACGGCAAACACACACACACACACACACACACACACACACACACACACACACACACACACACACAACAAATACACAGAAGCACACTTATATAAACACACATAAGCAAACACACACACACACACACACACAAGAACAAACATAAACACACAAAAAAATAAAAAAATACTCCAAACATCAACATTTATTATATGTGGTATCACATATGGAAAGGAAACAAATATGGGGGTGGGGCAAGGGGTAGGTTGCCATCTCATAGAGCTTTAACTGGGAAGGAAAAACCTGAAAATCATGTCAAAACAGCCGTTTTTTGCATGCTCACAGGGAAATTTTCGCCTCCAACTGGGAAAATCTGCCTCAAAACCAGGAATTGTCCCCCTCTGACAAGCGACCCCTGTTACACCCATGGGCACTACTCTATTTTCTTGTCTGTATAAGCAGCAGACATTTTTTGCAGTGTTCATATATTCACAATTTTCACCATGCCTTCATTTCCCAAGTGCAGTGTTCTACCATAGCAGCTAATAATAGTTGCGGCATATTAAATTCATACTGCCATAATTGTGCACCAATAACATGAAAATGAAACCCTTGCAGACATATCTTGCCATGCAGTGTCTGGAAACAGTGCATCGGTAACAACAAAGTTCTCATCAGACTGAATAAGAAATCTAACATAATTGCCTGCAGGCCGTGTGAATGAATGCAAGATAAATACACCATGCAGTTTGGTACTCTTCAAATCTGTGGTAGGGGAAATTGATTGAGCAAATTGATTCTCTTGTTGAAGTATTGCAGCTAGTTAATTTTGAATTTTAATGAATTGTCAATCAGTTGGTGCTAGAGGGAACAATGTCCTCTAATTCTACCCATGGATGTCCACACACTTTCACTCCCACTTGCCCACAATCCTTGATTAAAGCTGTCTGCTAAGAACCAACAAACTTGCTATTTATTTTTCATATTGTATTTTATTATTGACATTTATTATCAATTATTTTTAACATTGTGTTTGCAGGTCTGAAATCAGTACAACAGCATTGAAGAAGCTACCCTGTCGAGAGAAAGATTAAATAAACAAATATATTGATACACTTCCTGGTGGTCTGTGGTGCACACTGGATCCAGGATCCTACTGGTCAAGGTATAAAACCACAAATACCCCTTGTGGTTAGGTGCAGTGGTTGTGCTACTCAGGGCAACAGCCTTGATTCAATTGCTTTGTGACTTTAATCTTCCCTACCAAATTCTTGCAAATGCCAGAAAGAGCCTGGCAGATTAGATAAACAAGGCATGCTGCCTGGGTTTAAATGTCCCAAGAAATGAGATGATAAACCTACTACAAATCTTTACAGAATATTCCATTCCAATAAACAGGGCCAGAAAAAAGAATACACTACCAGTGACATCATTTGTGAAACTATTCATTTTCAGTCAGTGTCATGAATAGATTCACACCAGTCACCTGGATATTGCTCTCTGACAAATCAATAGTTTCACTAATGATGTCATCACCAACCCAAATATTGAATGCTTCCTGGTCCATCCTTGTAGACTTGGCACAAGCCACATCAATTCTATTGCATTTTGGGGACCTTTAACTTATTGAACTTGCTAGTGGAAGTATGGAACATAGGACAGGTGAAATTAGACCTAAAAGTATCTAAAATTAGGTACTTGATAGAGTTAATTCTTGCCATGGTATTATTTCTTTTTTTTTTTTTGCTTTTACTGAGGGAAAATATACTCCACTCTTCGCATGTTTTTTGCCTAATATAATCTGTGACATTATTGTATCAGACATGTGGAACTAGTGTCTAACCGATCACCCTAATATCTGTTATACCGATTACAGATTTTAAAATTTCAAAATCGGTTCATTCCAATTCCGATTTTTTTTCTGTGTACTTTTTTGCGTTATCATCGCCGTTTTCGACAGCCAAAAGCTGCCTGAAAGTAGCAGATTGATTTAGGCAAGCCACTAAATCGGCGAAATAGTAAGTTAGGAACAACATATACACTCTTGTGTACATAAATAATAAATTGATTGTTTCAGTTTCGATTTATTTTCACCGTTTGGACATCACTTTGGAACAATTTTAATTCAAGTTTGGACCTCTTTGATATTAATTTAATCGGTATAGAAGAATCGGTAAAAAATGAGAATTTTGCCGATACCGATCCGATACCGATAAGGTCATAATCGGCCCGATTTCAAGAATACCGATCATATCGGTTATTCTCTATGTGGAACAATGAGTGAAGTTGTTAGAGCACCTTGATCAAGACCACTCACCCACACACACACACACATACAGAAGAGCCGCAGCAGTAGCACCAGTATTTACAGTTATTATATGGGTGCTTCATCAAAAGCCACTTTGATTTGCCATCCAAGTCACATGCCATTTTTTTTCATAACATGCCATCAATAATATGCCATTTATCCCTCCAAGATATTTTGGTAAGCACAAAATTGACTCAGGGTCAACTTGGATCACGATGCTATTGGCACAAAATGATGGCATTGAAGCTGCTATATTGGTTGCTTAATTTGACAGTCTTGGTATGACCCTCCTATCTTATATTCTTGCATATTTTCTTTAAAGAATGATGCTGCACATTTTCAAATGAAATATGAGATGAAATGGCATATTCTAGTAAATAATTATGCTATGGGAATTTATTTGATTTCAAACAAATCAACAGCACAAGAAATGCCCACCAAACATCCTTTAGCTGTAAGATTTCACAGGGTAAATGAGAAAAAAGCTGAAAATAATAGCTTTCTTCCGACACAAAATTTCTGACCACTTCCTGTAAAATCTGGCATCCCCAGGATGAGGCTTTTAGCAATCGGATCATGGCCCTTTAATTATAAGCGAGTAGATGAATCCCTGCAAGCATCTCTCGTTAAGATCCCACGTCAAGGAATATCAACAAAGACTAAAATATAGATTGTACCATTGACATGTAAAACCAGTATTGGAAAGTTTTCTCTGATTCAAAGTAATTGCTCACACATGAATGAAATGCTTTTGTGTAACAGGGCCGGCGCAACATATGCGTCAGGTGCGGCGATCGCCGTACTACTTTTCAGCAAACTAGTGATAATTATTTCAACTTTTTTTACAATTGAAAATTATAATAAGAAATTGACCATGCATGCACAAAAATATATACATATCTTCTTTTAAGTCTCAATTTTAATGATTTAGACTCATAAGACACTGCCATTGCATATATTTTAGCCCATGCTTCCGCAAATATTGGCGTTCGAGTCACCTACGAGGAGGTTCCATGCGGCAATCGAGCATATGCCTTTGAAATAAAGTATTTTGTTCTAGTTCCTTCAGAAGAAATAAGCCATCATTATTTACCCAGAGAACTATGTAATTTCTTCTCTACCAATATAAATGATTTGTGTTTGATAGAAATTCTATAGTGTGATTTTTTATTTGCATTACTTCATATGGGCCCATATTCCAGAAACTTGTTTAGCTAAAAGCAATTTTAGCTTAAAATCGGCGTAATTTAAAATTGCGTTTAAGCAAAATGCGTTTAAATATTTTTAACCAATTTGCTTACTTTAACGGAAACTTTAAACACAAGTAACATCGTTGTTATTTAAAGACGCTTACTTGAGTGTATAAAGGCCCTATTGTGTTTTAATGGTTGAGCACACAAGTGTATTATGGCTTTTCGTAGCGTTTAAAGGTGCAATGGGAGATTTTAGGCATGTGTCATAATAGTAATTTCATAATAAATTAGACACCCAATAGATTTCTTACCTCGTATTTGGCTACAGAAATGCCTTAAAAGAGAGAAAAAAGTTGATTTTGATTTGCTTATATTTCAATGTACATAGTCATCCAAATACCTCACAAACTCTAATATCATGTTTAAGATGTCAAACTGGGTTTTGCCCTATTATAATCCATTTGCTTTCGTCTTTGATGCAATTGAGATTAAGTATCTTGACCAGGGACACAAACATGTTGACCACAGTGGGGCTCGAACTCACAACTTTAAAGGTCTAATGATCACGAGTCTTGCGCTTTCCACTGGACCAAACATGCTCTTTACTTGCTTGCATTGAGGTCCCTTCTATTTTGTTTGATTGTTTTGTTTCTGTTTGTTTGTTTGTTTTTTTGCACCCTAGCAAAAACACCTTTTCTGGTGCCACATGCAGTAGGAACGCCAGCGGCATTACTTCCTGTATTTTTACAGGAAGTGACCCCCGATATGACGTCACAAAATTTTAAATCCAAGCGCTCAGATTGCGAGTGCGAGTTCTCAAAGAAAATTTTATAAATCAAAATGAAAATTTTGGTTCAATTTAACTAACTTACTATGCATATAAGATACTAAACTTTGATTTCCAGTAGAAATTGGTAGAAATATGTGAATTCCGTGCGAGAAAATTAAAGCTAAATACGCCGAAAATACGTGCCAAAATGGGCGAAAGTCAGAGTCACGAACTACAAAACTACAAAAAAGAATATATTTCGGCCCATGAAAAGTTACCATCAACGGAAAATGCTACAGAGTTAGATCTTGATGTACATTAGTTTGTCTGAAAAAATTGTGAATTATGGCATGCTAAGACGGCCATTCGCATGTTGGTATTTTCGATCTGAAAGGCGTTTAAATGCGTGACAATGACACGCAAGTATGGCGCAAGTAGATACGAACCTCGTGCAGAAATGTTGTTGATGCTAGAAGAAAACCGAGCTTTTATTTGTGTCTCTTGGAAACTTTCAGAAGGAAAAAAAGGTGGTTAAGTTGTTAGTAATTTTATTGCTACCTGAGTATACAATGTTATCTTATTGTATTTAATTTTACATTGATTCCATCAACTAAAAGCATTGACTTCTATGGCAGTGGATGGTAAAGACTTGATGAAAGAAAGCAATTAAAGACACTATCAGTGATTGCTAAATCACAGCAAATCCGAAAAAAAAATATCAAAATCAGATTTTGCATGTATGAAAATACAGGTAGCCTTACCATACCCTGCCAAATGATAAGACCAGAAGCAACCTAATAAGGACAGAATCGGAGATTTTAGTCATTACTGTCCCGTTGGACACTTTACTACTCAACCCGTAATTGAATGGAGAATCGTATCTTGGAACACTGTCGTTTTATTCCTTTTCTATCAATATTATTCTACAGCTGGAAAAGGTAACTTATGAGAATTTTTTCAACTTTATCCTTCACTTTGAAGCTATTCCTGCAAATTTCAAATATTTTTCAAATCACTGATAGTGTCTTAAGCCTGTACGGAATAAAGCCCAATAAGGTGACGAAAATTAAAAACCCTGTTTTACGGGCCCAACCGACCCTGATTTTTCAGTTTTGCAGATTTTTTTTTTTAGTTTTTCCCAAAATCATGTAAAATCAGCCAGTTTTTAGCCCAAATTTATCAATTTTGGCAAATTTTTTTTAGAAAATTTGTACAAAAATTTTCATTTTTTCTCTTGATTTTCAGATTTTGGGGTTATTTTAGGCCAATTTGAGCTCCCAGAAAAGAATAAAAAAGAAAATTCGCCCAACCGACCGACCCTACTCGAAAGGTCCGCTCGCCCGTAAAACAGGGTTTTCTTTTTTCGTCGCTTAACCCCATTCAATTCTATACATGTACAAATTGATTACTTCGTGCATAAATTACATGAAGGAATAACCGGTACACAGCTGGAAGGGGAAAGGGGCACCACACAAAATCTGCCTACTCCTCAAGCCCCCACCCAAATGAGATCAGGAAAATAATAAATTGATAGTAATAACAGTATAACATGAATATTAAATCTTTTCCTGGAGCTGGCCAGCATACAGGTGTTGAAAAAAGAAATGCCCTTGGGGCCGGGATAGGAAAACCCGTGAACTCACGTATCTCTTACATTAGGCGCCTGCTAACTGAGCTAACAAGCTAACCGTTACATTTAAATAAGGTGATAGATCAATGCTATAGGTATAGGTTGATCTATCTGTCACATATCATCTTGACAACGTGTTTTCAAAACGCATTTCAACAAGTACAGTCATTACAATCGATAAATCCTATCAGAAGATGAATATACCAATAATTTATCTCATCAGTTCTAAAAGGAGTCATTCTTTTGAAAGAGGACTTCGCAGGTACGTGAAAAATGTAAACATTGCAAAGTTCTGCTGGAATTTGCAGAATGATCATGACTAAAATTGCTGATAGCGACTATGGATGAAAAGCCGTTGAAAATTTAATATTGGTAAACCAATATACATATTAAGACTTATTCAGCAGTCTGTGGGAATAATTGGTCCTCTCTCCTGTGTTAATAATTTTATCAATTAAAAATTGCTAAGGAAAACCGCGCGAAAAAAAATATCGTTCCTCATCACCAGAGGCTCATGCCGCCTCCACAACAGTTCGAACCTTAAAAATGACCTTTTAACGGCTATATGTGTTGTTGGCGGTCCTACGATGATGTTGTAATTTCGATTTACATTTTACGTCTACTTTTCTGTAGTTTTTATTCCCTGTACCTGGGGTCTGGTGGTACAGAAAAAACAACCAAATGCACCCCAGAACCCCCCACAACAGTGATTAGATATATAAAATACAGCGAAGGAATGAAAAAAAAAAAAACACACACGCAATCACAACACACATCCAAAAAACAAGACAAGATGATAACACAACCGGAAACAACAAAAACAAAATTGTTTTGCTCAAACCATGGCACTTCAGAGAAGAAAATAACAAAAAGGAGACATTAATTGAGCCTCAAGAGTAATTGTCCATTTCTTAAAGTGGCTCTGTTACTTATTATTCTTTTTCAGCAATCTTATATATCAATCTCGTATTAGCTTTTTTAAAATAGGAAAAGGTGAGAGGGACATTGCTGAAATTTACACATATGTTTAAAGCAATATTAGCGCGGTTTTTTGAAGGCGCCCCCATTTTTTCAAAAATTGGAGATTTTTACACGGTTTGATTGGTAACTGGCTAGTAAACTATACATGTGAATGGTTAAGCTCGAAATGTATATGGTCACCAACGACGGATTTCTGTACTAGAATAATATGATCTGGGGATCCCCGATAATGAAATTCAACGACATGCGGGAAACGGCATTCCAATGGGAATAGCGGGAATAGTGCCATGTAGTGTCTCGCTCATCCATTAGTTGTTTTAATAGTTCGGGCAAGTCAAGTTGAGGTTATTTTCTAGAGGTGCACTATTTCATCATGGACGGACATAAAACGTAGCATTTCAGCTCTGCCCCGGTTAAAGGGAATAGCAGCGATTTGCTAGCCGAAGACTAACATCGAAAAAAAAATCATTCAAAAATTCATATTTTTATACCTTTTGAGTACTGCGCCACCGCCCGACCTATGCCCAACATAAAACTGATAAGGGTGGCTTGAATCTGTGTATTAAAGACGAGGCAGTAGTTTTATCTGATTCTGGAAGTGCTAGTACGTGCGTATCAAATTCCGACTTGAGCTCAAAAAAGGTTTCCCGTGTGAAATCACAGATTTTCCTGTGATGTGTGTACCATGATCTATACAGTTGACCTCAAACACAAACATTTATTGACTTTGTTTATTCTGTACTGATGAAACCACAATCAGCTGTTAGTACAGATTTTGAGACGACGACCGCGTCTGTCTATTTGAGGGAGACTGTATGACAAATTTCCTCAAATATTATTTTTTTTTAATATTTGTGTTTTTATCATTGAAAGAGTTATATGAATTGTACACACTTATCCCGGATTTATAAGTTAAAAAACATGCATTTCCACATTTTTCCATTTCTGGCTGATCGCTGCTAATCCCTTTAAGTCCAATTTGGGATCCCATTCTAATTACAAAATCGCTTATTTTGTGCTAAATACGGCATTTTTTGCATTCTCGGTTGCAGGCAAGTTTTATAGACAATACCAAACGTAACTGTGCAAAAAATATCAAATTTTGAAAATAAATTGGGGGCGCTCTGCAAAATAAATATTGCAATATGACGTTAAGCAGATAGCGGCATATATTGTAAGAATTTTGCAGTTCTTTATCAAAAAAGCATGAAAACTGGCATAAATGTTTAAAATAATATGATATTTATTTAAGATATGGAACCACGTCACCGTCAATCATCTTCAAGGTCAAACAAGTTCATTTGGGGTCATCTGAGGTCATTTACCTTTCTCTTGATAAATCATTTTTATGCATTTTAATACCCTGAGTTGATATATTGTTGTATATGATTAATACTGACATGATAATTAAAACATACTCCTGTACAAAAAATTCCCAAATTCACATTTAGTGGGA
The DNA here is from genome assembly GCA_023653785.1 of Ophioderma brevispina. NCBI lineage: Eukaryota > Metazoa > Echinodermata > Ophiuroidea > Amphilepidida > Ophiodermatidae > Ophioderma > Ophioderma brevispina. Next base: position 26,903 of record JAMKCH010002117.1, on the reverse strand, counting down.
CTATAAATATAAAATGTTCCACTTACGTTAGCAGTGTGTATGAGGTGGGTTTTTTCCTTGATTCCCGTACAACAATTACTGAAGTGAATGAAAACTCTCAATCTTTTTTGTCCTTACTAAAGACCTTTCATTCTGGGTAAGACCCAAATTCTTTTGTTTTGCATTGCAAAGGAATTTCTACTACACTGTAAAAAATTACAGCGTAATTTACAGTAAAATACTGTAAAAAACTTACAGTATTTGACCGTAATTGGGAAATACAGCAAAATACTGTAAATTTTATGTTCAGTTTCCAGGCCTATAATGACTCAATTTAAAAGTGGAGCCTTTATTCGAATTATAATGAGCATCAAACATTATTATACACAATTATGAATTTTCAATTATACGATTAAGTACTAAAATTGACAGGGAAAAAAATACTGTAAATTTTACAGGAAAATACTGGCAGCAATTCTGCCAACAAAATCCCGTAAAATTACAGGTTTTTACAGGTTTTCGTTCAAATTTACTGTATATTTTACAGTTTGATGTAATATATTTTACAACAAACTGTAAATTTACAGTATATGCACCGTAAAAATTTGTTGATAGGCCTACAAAGTTAGGGTGTTCGTCAGTGCTTTTTTATTCTTCACACATTTACAATCTCTATAATAATTCACCAAATATATATGTTTTGACTAAATTAATTTTTAGAGTATACTGTAATTTTTACGGTAATTTGTTGGCAGAATTGCTGCCAGGATTTTCCTGTAAAATTTACAGTATTTTTTTTTTACAGTGTAGAATGACAGTGTTTTGTAAAGACTCATAATCATTGAAGCAAAGAAATGCATAGGAGTATATTAACCAGTTATAATGCAAATGATCAGTTTCCTACACTTATGGTGACCCTTGAGTTTTTTGACATTTATGATTATGTTAAATGGTCTTAAAAGAGACACAGATACATTGTGTTTTAATCACACCCGCAATTGCGGGATAAATTTGCTGAGACCAACATCTTTAAGCATGAAAAGAATGATTTGTATTTTTTGGGTTTGTGCACGACCTAGCCCATTGTACTCAATTGAGTGCTTCTGCTCATAAAAATTCAAGATTCCTTATAATGCATACCGCTGTGGTGTGTTCTACCTGGCCTATTTTGACCTGCTACCCCCTTCATGACCCAAATCTATGTATTCATGCCCCCAATCTACTAATGGACACAGCACTATGATTTTCCCTTTACAATGTTGACCATCACAGTGTAAAAGTATAAAATATATAAATCAGATTGTTCTATTTTGTGGTTTTGGTGATTGGATTTAAATGTGATTTGATTGTAGCATTTGTCAAACAAATTCAAAGAAGGAAAATGTATCCCCAATGAGCTATGTCCCTGTAACTCTTTTCATTGAAATGTTCATGGTAGTAAGCTTAAAAGAGAGAGGACATTTCCAGGCAAAATATGCCCCATCCCAATTTTTAAAAACAATTACCAAATAGATTAAACAAACCTGGCGGGAAATCCGTATAAAAGACCATCTCATGTATAGTTAATCATATTGCTTTTGTATTTTCTGTCGGGCCATGACAGATATCCGAGTATGCTTGTTTAGGGCCAATTCAGGACAGCAGGCAAGTTCAAAACTTAGTTTTTGTTTCTTTCTTTGTTCAATAAACCTTCAAAATGTCCTCGGTTGGTATTCTACAACAAAGTGCAAATTTATACAAATTTGTATCCTCAGAAAATCTTGTGTCCCTTTAAATGAAGAAGACCGTCTTTAATTAAGTCGAAATGTATGTCACAAATAGATACATGTTTATGATGTGTTAAGAGTTATGCAACCTTATTCTGCATGTTTTAATGTATTTTGACCTCATTTGACCTTTTGTGACCTCTAGGTGACATTGAACTTGACATGTGCAGGTGGTTCAATATCCAATTGTTTTCCAAATTTAATTCTCTACCTCTCTGCCAAATTTGATGCTTTTATAACAAAATGCACAATTTTTACCACTATCTGCTTAACTATAATGTAATATCTTAAACAGAGTAATAAGAAATTAATGCAAATGTCATGTTGACTTTTATCCCTAATACCAAACATGAAATCAAATTTAGACAAGGCGGTTCTCGAACCACAAAGGTCTTTAGCCCAGTGCAGTAGCTAAAGAACAAGAAGCAACAATTTTAAGATCTCAGGGAAGATTGTGATGGAAATAAGTGGTTCTTGAACGACTGTGGCTCTTCCATTGACATGACCTTCAAAATTTTCGGCACTGAACTTGTTGACCACACCTACCACATGATTAGTGATTTGACCTTGAATGACCACCACATGACCTTCAAAATTTTGGCAATGAATGTTGACCACATTCACTAGGATTCATGACCATACAACCCATGTGCAAAGATTTGACCTTGAATGACCTGAAAGGACTACGAAAATTTTTTGGCACTAATTGTGGACCACAATCCACCTCGTTGCATCTCCTACCAAGAGTAGTGAGTTGAACTTAAATGACCCCACATGCCTTGAAATGACCTTAAATTTTTGGCACTGAATGATGACCACACCCACCAATTTTCACCATATAACACATGTAAGTGATTGACCTTGGATGACCCTGCATGACCTTAAAATGACCTTCAAAATTTTGGTACTGAATGTTGACCAAACCCACCAATTTATCTCCTACCACATGTTTAGTGATTGACCTTGAATGACCCCGCATGACCTTCAAATGACCTTTAAAAATTTCAGCATGAAGTTGACCACACAACAAATTTTCATCTCCTACCCAAGGTTAAGTGATTGACCTTGGATGACCTCGGATGACCTTGAAATGACCACAAAATTGTTGGTAATGAATGTTGACCACACCCACCAATTTTCATCTCCTACCGCATGTTAAGTGATTGTTGACTTGGAGGCCTCGGATGACCTTGGAATGACCTTCAAAATTTTTGGTAATGAATGTTGACAAACCCACCAATTTCATCCTCATACCACATGTTAAGTGATTTGACCTGGATGACCTAGGATGACCTTGAAATTGACCTTCAAAATTTTTGGTACTGAAGGTTGACCACACCCACAATTTTCATCTCCTAACCACTTGTTAAGTGATTTGACCTTGGATGACTCGCCTGACCTTGAAATTGACCTCACAATTTGGGCACTGAATGTTGACCACACCCACAAGTTTCATCATCCTACCACAACAGGTAAGGTTATAGCAATTTAAACTCCATTTTGCATAATTTTTGACCCCATGTGACAGTGACAATGCCACATGACCCTCCTCCGAACTCATCCGCGGCCTACTTGAGTGACATCTATGGTGGGAAGTGCGACACCAATACTTGCCTCCAATCAAAAGAATCGTGTTGACAACGTTATTATAGCGATTTAGCCCTATTTTGCCCATATTGACCCTATTTTTGACCAACATTTGACCTTGACCCTGTCACATGACCACTTTGTACCCACCCACCGCCTTACTGAGATACATCTAGTGGTTACAAAGATGGGATTCACATTGCTTAGTTTCCAAAGATATCGCGTGCGACGCGCACACACACACACACACGGGACGGTACCATTTCTATAGTCCCCCTTCGCCAACACAAGTTGGCGGGGGACCAAAAATTCAAAACATTTCACCAGTTTTGTTATTGATAAATGTACAAAGATTTTTCCATAGTGGAGACATTTTTATGCATTCACATAAAAAGTGCAAAATGGTTTCAGGAAGTTCATTACACAAAAAAGAAACAATTAGGGGATTCCATCCTGCCAATTTTGTGAAGGAAATAATTAGAGCAAATTGCCTATGGACGATTTTAAATAGAAAAGATATTAATTGGGGTTCTATAGAACATTAAAAGTTACGTTATACCAACTTAAGAGGCGTACCAGGATGTTGTTCCCAGGGGCGCCATGATTTACTGACCCCCACATCGACATTGTCCAGATTTGGAAATATTTTTGATTGCCATAATAATAATGTAGTTTATCGCAAAGTGTGAACAAATATTAATTATTTTAAGAAGTGAGTTGTCCTCATGCAAAAAAGGGCCCACTTGGCTAAATTTGCAATCAAGAACGCCAATGTTGATAAACAAATATTAACAATTAGTACTGGTATGGGCAACGTCTTAAAGATGTTCTTTTAATGTTAAACAAATGTTAATGCGTACTCATGTGATATTTTTCTAAGTACACGCCAGCTATTGCTCCATTTCATCTAGGTACTACATGGCACAGTGTTTTAACTCGGGTGCAATTGTAGCAATGCACGCTGCATTTTGTGCAGATGTAGCAGCAGTTGTAACGGTGTGTCAAACGTTACAACCCTTACATTTCTCCCACTGTAGGATAATTTTTCAGTAGAAAATTAATAGTTCATAATTTTCTCTTTGCCAATAGAGATCAACATTGAACAAAAAGTTATCAAAAAAGTTAGTTCATAAAATTCTGTTTAAATCAGGCGTTGTGAAAACGCTGAAGTTTTCTTTTCCATAGCAACCAGAATCTTTAGTGCTTGCGTGATATATCTCTTTTCAACAATACTTTGCTTCCTCGAATATTAAAAAGCTGATGTTAGGATGTTCAAACGGATATGTGGTTACCGTTCAGTGAATTTCTAGCATAATTATTATGGAAAAATACAGTCGCGGGTCTCGAACCGCTAATCCCCCTGGCGGGAGCGGTTTACAGATTTTTAAATAATCAGCCACAAAACCCTTAAACCCCAAAACCAAAAAACCCCCTTAAACCCCAAAATCCCCTTAAACCCCAACAACCCCCTTAAACCTGGACAACCCCCTTAAACTGTGCAACCACTTAAACCACAACAAGCCCCTTAAGCCCAGACAACCACTTAAACCGGGACAACCCTTAAACCCGGACAACCACCTTAAACCACAAACAAAGCCCCCTTAAGCCCCGAAACCCCCCTTAAACCGGAAACCCTTTTTAAACCTGGACAACCACCTTAAACCAACATCCCCCTTAATTCCAGACAACCCAACTTAAACCCGACAACCCCTTTAAACCCGGACAACCCACCTTTAAACCCCAACAATCCCCGTAAACCAAACAACCAATTAAAGCTGGGCAACCCCCTTAAACCCAGAACCCCTTAAAGCCAACAACGCCCATTAAACCCCGGACCCGCCCCTTAACCCGGACAACCCCCTTAAAAACCCGGGACAACAACCTTAAACCTAATCACGCGAAGAGTACATTTCCCCACCCCTCCATAAGTTTATCAAAATCGATTATGGACTCATAGTTGTTCACAAGTTTTTTGATGAAAAACCCCAAATTAGCCCATAAATATGCCAAATTGCTATTTAAGAGCATATCATGCGCCACAACCTATCATCGCGAGAGTACATGATTCCCCACCCCTCCACCAGTTCATCCAAATCGGAATTATGGATCTTCAGATAGGATTGTCACAAGATTTTTGGGCAAAAATACCCAAATTAACTCATTCATTATTCAAATAGGTACCTTAATAGCATATGCACCGTGCCCAATAATCTAATCAGATGAAGGGCATGGCAGTCCGATCCCACCCACCAAGTTTACATCACCAATAAACCATTATGGGTCTCTAAAAATAAACCCCAATTAACTCATTAATTATGCCCAATTAGGTACATAATTAGCATATGCCCACGCTCATAATCTAATCAAATTAAGGGCATGGCAGTCCGATCCCACCCACCAATTTACATCACCATAACCCTTATGGGGCTCTTTTATCGCATTCACAATTTGTGTTGGACCCTCCCCCGGACGACTTGACTGATTCGCATATCCCCCTTCTGCTTTCAAGCCAGGGGGATAATAAAAACCAGTAAAATTGTAAAATGGAAGATATGAGATCTTGGCATTTTTAAGGATACAATAGACTTTCGTTAATTTCCTGAGATAAATTTGCGGATTTTCCCCTTGACGTATTCTCTTTCCTACTTCTTGAAAAATAACCTACTTTTTTTTTCCATCACACAGTGTGTTTGTGGATGTATTTAATTAGTGAAAGTTTTTTTGTAATTATTGTTTTAATTGCAGATATGCGGATTGTTTCATTAACTTCAGTTTTTAAATTAAATTACCCCGCAAATTTCACAAAGCAATGTCCAGAAAAGAAAATTAAATGCACCAACTAAAAGACATAAACACAGGAATGCTACAGGTGGTAAATCATAAATTAAAAAAAACATTAGTGTAAAATTGTTGTGTAATGCTCTTATGCAAACAAACCTTGTCGTCTGACGATTGCCTTCAGCATGAACACAGAGTCACTACTTCTATTCCTTGAAGGTCTATACTTTGAATATTTTTATACGCTCTGCCCTATGGCATTGAGCACTTTTCTTGAAAAGATAGTCCTACCACGAATATTGTTGTTACATACATACAATACATATACATATATACATATATATTACATAGATACATATAATATACTATATATACATATATACATAATACATAGATATATATACCATATATATATATATATCTATATATATATATAATTCGATAAATCTATATATATATATTATATATATAATATATAATTATATTTCGCTAACATAGTCGTTAGGGGGTGAATCATGTATTAATTCATTAGTGTCTAATGATCTCTTATAGTTATTTAAATTAATTAATATTCCTATCCTTTGTTATTCTAGAGGATTATCCTTCATTTGCATTAAATATATTCATACTTTCGCGTAAGAAATCGCAATACAAAGGAGGCGTTAAGGGGAAGGTGATATTTCCCTTCCTCCTTCCCCTACGCCGTAATGATGAATATCAAAAGATCGCTTCCCCCTAAGCCAGGAGATAGCGATATATTATATATATATATATATATATATTATAATATATATATTTTTTCCTAGATTAGGTCCATAAGGCGAAAATTTATTTGCCATTCAATTAGTCTATAAGAGCCTTTATTATTAATGTCTATCAATTATATTCTGTTTCCTTGTTAGCTAATGAAGATATCCTTCATTTCATAAATTAATATTCATATCTTGAAGAATAACGGCGCAAACATACGATCCCCAGTTCAGGCGCAAACATTTTTCGCCCTAACTCCAAGTTCGTTACTAACAAAAGAGATTTCGCCTAATCGTAGGATATAGTGGATATATATATATATTTTATCAATATATCTCTCTCTCTTCCCGTGCTCTCTCTCTCTCTCGTGATCCCCTCTCTTGTCTCTCTCTCTCTCGTGCTCTCTCTCTTCTCGTGCTCTCTCTCTTTCTCTCGTGCCTCTCTCTTCGTGCTCTCTTACATAAGTTGATTATATATATAGTGAATAATACAAATTAGAGAACGGAACACGAACGGGCATTGCCATGCTTTCGCTACTAGCTGCGTAGCTGCTTCAGTGGCGTTAAACATAAAAGGGAAATCTGAGGAGAAACCCATATCAAGAAAATGTATAGTGTAATATATATATATAGTGATATTATATAATAGTGATATAGATATAGAAAGAGTGAGAAAGAGAAAAATATAAAAAAAATAAAAAAAATAAAAAATTATATCTATATATAATATAGATATATATATATATATAATATATTATCTATATCACTAAATAGTATTCATGAAACAATGTGCTGCGTGATGGAGTGGTCGTGTCTTAACGGGTTCTTGATTCACTTCATTTGTGGATTGCATTTAGCTCTGTGCTGCCGATGAGACACAAAGTTCGAACTGTACTGTCCCTGCAGATTGAGTCTATAATATATATATAATATATATCTAATATATATTATATAATATCTATTATATATATATATTATATTATATACGACACTCTCACATATTGTAGTCTGCAATCTCTCAAGTGCCATTTACACGTGCCTTTGTTTTAGAGTGGCGTAAGTATAGGAAAAAAATAATTGGAAACTCAAACCAAATTATTTTTTTCTTCTGAGTGTTTTTTTTTTTTACCTTGAGGTGCGCCTCCGGGTATACGCGCGCTTGTCTCAGTAGAAACAAGCTTGACCGGGGGATAGGTATGGTACAGGGTGGTCCTGGACTAATGGAATAGGGGTGCAAACCACCAGTGTAACTCTTCGGCGTAATTACTGAATCTGTGTCCTCATTGAAATCAACCGTTGTGAAAACTTTATTGTTGTGGACTTTTGAAACACATTTACTTCTAATGAAAATAATATGTACTGGCAAATAAGCTTTTGATTTCCATACTCACTGTGCAAACTCAGATTTTGGCAACCCCACTGAACATGCTGACAGGCCTGTGTGGGTTCTTTTTTAGGATCATTAAATGCGAGATACCTAACATCATCATTATCTATAAACGGAATTTGCGTAGCCTCTGCGCTTTACAAAAATGGTATCTTCACAGCTGCACCACTCTCAAATTGCTTGCGCCGTCGCTGTGTAATGGTACTGTTTTGTATCCAAGTCCATAATTGGGAATAAAGGAAAGAGAACTCTGAAATCTGCCCAACACGATCTTTATGAAAACTGGGGGATTTTTGGCTTGCTAATTATGCAAACCTACCCAAATACTTCTACTGGAAGAAACTTTACATGTTGAGTTTTCTTAAATAGAATTTTTAATACTATGTCCAAGTCTAACAACAAGGTGGTGCAATGGCTTTAGTCATTGTTATGTTCATCTACCTAAAATAATAATTACCACCACCCTTTACATGAATGTTGTTAACTAGCTATGCTGCATGTAGTAGTTATAACAATACTTAGTGTTTGTAGTTAGCTCCTGATGGCTACACACTAATGCCAGAGTATAAAAAAATGGAAAATGATTAAATTAGCTTATAATCAGGGATAAGTGTTAAACTGTCCATTTAACTATTTTAACATCGGGAAAAAATCACCACTTTAAGTTTTTGTGGAGAAATGTGCTGTGCACCTAAAAATTGTTTTTGACTGCCATTGTGAATCTGTCTAACCCAATTTTCTTTTTTCTTCTTTCCCTTTATGTGGGTCATGTTGATGTACCCCCTCAATGGACTAGAGTTGGTAAAAAAATCCAACGGCAAAGTAGAGGTGGGTCCACTTGGACCCCCCTATACACCAACGGAGTGGAGAAGACCTTAATTCCTATAGGCTGCCTCAGAGATTTCGAAATATATATTTTTTTGTGTAGTAATTAAAAATAGTCATCAAGAACTAAAGATAGTTACTAAAATCTGAATTCCCAAGTTTGAGATTAATTGGGAAGTTTCGGTTTTCATGCAGTACGCAGTCAATGCCATAGGATAACTGTGTATAACAAAAATTCTGGATGTGGAATTTTTTATGATCCAGAGTTGTGGTATAGTCTATATAAAGGACTTCGGGATTTGAGCTTATTATTTCACACATGGTAGTATATGGACAAGGATGATTTATAGATCAAAAAACACATTTTGTTTGAAACATTGGAGTGCGCCCTCATCGGGAAACTCTGAGTCAACCTTTAAGGTCTTAAGGAAATCTAAGAGTTCATATCTTTAGCATTTGAATAGTGAGAAATGGTTTACTTCAAGCTTCAGTTCACTCTGGTTAAAAATTAACATTTAATTTTTGAAAGCAATGAACTTTTCTTCATCAGTTTTGCCACTCTTGCACTATGAATTTCTGATTAAGGTTTGCGTTTAATTTTTGTAGTAGTCTTAAATTTGGTATGTGGTCCCTTTGATTAAGAGCATTTTATATGCTTTGGTTCCTATTTAAAACTTTAATATGTCTGATGGGCATAAAATTGTATAACCCTTTGACCCTTAATCATAACCTTTTGATAAGGGTCCAAAGTTGCAAGCATGTCATAAGGCTTTACGATATGGACTCAAGGTCAATGAGTTTGTCAACTTGAACACCACACCATCACAAAGGAAATAAGTTTCCAACAAGGAGTATGAATTTCAATGGAATCGCCCATTTGGCAACCTACATTTGAAATGCACACTCCCTCTGTCACTTCACAAGGGAGTTTGATTCCAAATGTATAGCCCATAGGGTAACAACCTCATTTCAATATTCACTCCCTCAGTACAGGTAATGTCTTCCCCACCACTGACCTCTACACATGGATTGTTGAATGGTCCGCCGGGTGAAACAGAAGATTGGTTTTTTTGACCTATACAATATGGCGGAAACATTAATGCATACACCATGTTGGTGCACATTTCCACACCCAGATGTTTATTGTTGGACAAGGTAGTGGCAAATTTTTGTTTCCCGCCATATTGTATGGTCAAAAACCAACTTTCTGATGTTTCATCAGCGATTCTGACCCGCTAATCCATGTTAGAGGTCAGTGCTTCAATGGTGAATTAGTCTCATATGGAAGAGCCAATCGAGGGGATTTTTTTGGTATCTTTTCTTCTCACAAAATACGCACTCAACACAGGTCAGGGATCAACCAAAAACATGGTTAGAGAAACAATCCAAACGTAACTTCCCTGTTGACATTACATAATGATCCAGTGATGTCAGCCATGACCACAATGGGATATATTAAATTCAAAAGCCAAACGAAGTGTGTATTAGTAGATGTTAAGCAAAACATATTGGCAATGCAAACTATACTGACAATTATTAGCAACTCTTGTCCATGAGGAGTCAACTTAGCTCATGATCAAAACTGTACATAAAAAGACACTTTTGTAACACAAAATTGGCAATTGCATAAAGAAGGTGTGACTTAAACACTGGCATTTTGAGCAATGTTAATTTTTCTACTAGATGGATATTTGACAGAAGGTATTTGTATGAGCATATGACAACATAAAAAAAAAACACCACCCAAATAATATTACAGGCATTGGATAATTTCCATCAGTTTGCACATACCATGGAATAGTTAACTCTCTAACAGTGTAGAAATGTCAGTTGTGAATAAAACCAATAATAGAATGAGAAATGGCTCTTTAACTTAGTTAAAGGGATTAGCAGCGATAATGCGAGGATTAAAAAAAATGGAAAATGCATTTCTTTAGCGTATTAATCGCAAAGATGGTAGTAGTGCAATTCCATGTAATACTTTAAAGTAGGCAACAAAAACACCAAATAGTAAAAAAATGAAGTATTTGGGGAAATTTGATCATACTGGTCTCCCGCAAGTAGACATACAGCGATGGCCTCTCTAAAATCTACACTACACAGCTGATGTGGTTAAACCCGCTACAGAATAACCAAAGATCAATAAATGTTTGTGTTAGAGGGTAAAACTATACAGGTCATGGGCACAATGTTGCGTTTACAAATCTGGGATATTCACAAGGAAAGGCTTTTTTAAATTTCACGACGGATTTTGATACGCACGTATAGAAATTACGAACCAGATAAAAAAGTACTGCCATTAACAAAAAAAATCCAAAATACAAATTTTGATTATTTTGTGCGATGTTTTCAAATGAGCAAATCATGATATACCTTTAAGAAAGTTTTTATCTTTAGTTATAACACAATACTTGATCCAAATCCTTACAAGTTGCCCACAGCATTATAAGAATAATAGCAGAGATTGTATATAGCGCCTTATTGCTATTGGCCTCTAAGCCTTTCACAAAGGCCGATTGATCACTGGGGCCCAACCATACCATAAACCATTGCACCATCAGGGATGCAGTCAGAGTAGGGATCAGCGCTTCCCTTATCCGCAAACATACATCAGATAACCATTGCCAAGCGGGACGCTTCCCAAAATGAACGGTAAATTGGGAAAAATAAGCGGTTAGTTTCTTGTCAAGGGAAGTTACAAGGACAGCTGAATCTCACAGGGCCCGAACGCATGCCTATACGCCCCAATGGGGATGAGGCATCACTAGAGTCGAGGCCTCTGATTGAGCTACTGTCCGCTAAGTAAAAAAGGTTCACAAAAACTTGTACAAAAAAAGAGATTTTGAAATCAAACATTGATTTTAGGAACAAGAAGAAGCGTAACTTCCACTTAGTAACCACTATTGGACAGCAGACTTGTTAGTTGCTACCTTTACAGAGTTAGTTAAAACCGGGAACGCTATGTGTTCCTTATAATGTATGCTATCTTCAGTAGATAGCAAAATAATCATGTGAGTACAATAAAAGGGTATCTTAGTTTTGTTAAAAATATTTTCTGTTTCATTAAATATGTAAATTATTAAAGGTGCTTCTTCCATTTAGGTCTATAGTGTTATTATTGATCTAGAGCTCTGGCACTGCACCCCCCCCCCATCAAGTACCGTGGGAGACAAACTTGGTTTTCATGGTACGCGCAATAATGAACATTACAAAGCCCTTTTCATTATTGCAATTAATATGGTGGTTACCATACTAAGTCGGCGGTTTTTTGTTTATATCTTGGGAATTGAATGGATTTGGGGCTAAATTTCAGGACAGCAATGAGAAAAAATATGGCCTTTATGTGATATCAAAATTGATACTACTTCGGGTAAATCAGGGCGGTCCTAAAGACGATCGGACCACACACCTTTAAGTGATTTTTTTAGCACAGGGTGAAAAATGCAGTTTATAAAAAACGTTACGAAAAATTCGGAATAATTACCAATTGACAATACGACAACACTGGAAAACATTATTTTATCACAAGCAGGGTCTATTTGTCAAATTAAAAATTAGTCATGCCAATTATTTTTTGATCATTCACAAAATAAAGCTAAAAGTTTTCAGAATGATCATTAAACAATTATCAGCTTTTCAAATTAAGTTTCAAAGCAAAAAATGAAAAACATCAAAATAATAAATTTTCACTTTTTGATGATGACATGACCAAATGAATGAATGACAAAATTGTGAATTTGAAATTTTAGTACAAGCCAAATTACATGACAAACCAGCCAAGACCAAATAATGCACATAATTTTTATTGATGGGATGACTTAAATTTATAGCAATAAATAATGGGTAATAATTAACAAGGTATATCCAGTGCAGAGTTTTTGCACATTTAGCAAAGCAACTTGGATACAATTCCTCAAGAAAATCCATAAGTTTCTACAGCTAGCGCGGGGCTATAGATGTGGAATAACTTAACAGACATGGAGATTTTGGTGTATTGAAGCCATGAAGAGGCCTGGTCATAACACTTTTTATGACAATTGGAAAAAGTGACAGTGCTAAAATGCATAAATGATTGTGATGAACATAGCAAAAATATTTATGCAAAAAAAGAAGATTTTGTGTAAACTTATGATACAGTGTGAGATAGATTGTATTTTCAGTGTTTTATACAACTTAATTGGATTTGTACAAGGTTTATTTCACGTGTTTAAGTGGGGTAAAATATCAGGTCAGTTGGGCAAAGTGCCAGCAGCAGTGTCTGTTTAAGCATTGGCATATCAGAAATATTGACAATTTCTTGACAGCTGTCATCAGTTACTTGGTCTATCTAACTATTTAGGTACTTACGTAAACTTGCACAAGAGTATAGGGAATTGAGTTTAGTTTACGATACCACTATTTTATACCATCATTTTCATACAATCCACATACACTAGCATTTTTTTTGTTTGGAAAATGTATATTATCTCTCAATTCTTGGCTATTTTCGGATGTTTTGAATATGCTGCATTGGCGCGGGGCATACATTGGGGCCCAGTCACCAACATGTTTTCTTGTTCATAGGGTTTATTGTTTGTTTTAACTACTGTGTATCTCAAGCTCATTTCTCATGCTACAATGAACAAATTCCACAGTAAACAGTGCCTACTCAACCACAAAATAACATACAAAAAGGCCTACAATACTGAATGTTCACTCAACCCCTTTACATCAATACAATAAATGTGGTTGCTCTGAATTGGTCGACACAACGATGGCCATCCTCTCAAAGCTTACTCCGTACTGAACACAACTAATCCAAATATTTCATCCATATTTCACAATATATGTAATAGGCCTAGCGGATTTACACTACACAGTACACTCCCCGGTATATAAGACTACTGATTATGACAAGCATTCATGTGGGGATGAAATTTTATGACCGAACACCGGGAGTGAAAGGGACGAAAAAAAAATCAAACAGATGTTTTGTCTCATTGTCTGTTTGATCTGTCAATTTTCTACTGGAATAGGACACTGAATACAGGGAAAGAGAACATGGCTTATCCTTGTATCCTTTATTGGTGACCCGGGGGTACTCCCATCTAGTTATGTGCATGTATGTATCCAGAAAAATGATTGGGTGCTTTTTAGCCAGCTGAACGAATGTAAAAGTTTCTAATTTTCCTTGCTACAGGAAATTGAATGTGTGGTAAAATGTATAGTAGCGGCACCAAAAAAAGAAAAAATAGGGGATGGAGGGAAGAGAAATTTCATGAGGGACAACTTTTGAATTTCATGGTCATTTTTTGTCATTGTAGTGTTTTGGACACGCTCCCGGTTTTTTGTTCTTAAGGGAATTAAAATGGTGATATTTATATAGAAATCAAAATTAAAGGGTATAATTTCTCTTTTCACATCCTCTCCATTGGTTGTTTCCAAACAAGTTCCACTCACTTTACGTGTAACTTGGAAATATTAGGTAACTTAAAATTTACTCATGACATCATGAGGTTTCAGGAAAATCGTATTATACATTAATAGATTATAGAAAATAAATGGATAGAACAATTCCAAGCCTCTTAAGAGCTGTATTATCTTTGATGAGCATGACTATTTTTAAAAAGAGAATGTTTTTAAAAACAATTTTGTTAATGCATGTACAAATAACTCATGAATGACACCCCGGATAGTTTACTAGTCGCACGGTGGCTGTTTCCACACAGCGTGATCCATAGTTTTGATTTGTCCACATGTGTCTGTTTACTGGTAATAATTCAATTACAGGACAAATTGGAATAGTCAGGTTGTCCACATAAACAAAAAGACAGATGAACACAAGTAATGGTTGGGGCCAAAACAGGCAACTCTGCACATGGGGAAAACATTTGTCTTTGCATAGCACTAAGTCATTGGCTACTGGTTGCGTGTGGGTGGTGTCAGGATTTATTCAGATGAGGTAAGCTGATCCGGGCCGCATGTATCCATGCTCCGGACGCTATTAACATAGCCTGCTGTGAGGTGGGGTCAGAGTGGTAACAGTTCAGGAGTTTTCAACCTACTCCAGTCTTATTTAAAACTAGCTCTGATGTACAGTTGTACACAGGACCGATGGTGAACAGCCCTCACAAAGGACAGGCTGGTTCATGATTCATTTGCCATTCCCAAGTGAAAAGTGTGGAGGAAGAGTGTAATATGTTTTAATCAATAGCTAGATATACAAATCAGTCCAAGAATTTAGTACCCGGATTAAATCCCAGCAAATGTCCTTACCAGGATTCGAACCCGGGATTTTTGGCAAATTTGTGCAAGACACAGCACCAGGCCACACTCCTTCCACATGGGAAAAATATTTTATCCATTCCAAAGAATGAACTGTATCATGGTTCATTTGCTATATTCTGAAGAAGAATGAGGAGACCAGAAATCTGGTATTGGTCTTTCCACTGAATACAGACCATTGGTACTGAAAAACTTATATTTTAAGGTAACTTATCTACAATATTTTGGGTTTTGATTAAAGGGATAAGCAGTATTCACAATAACGTTTTAGATGATTTATCGGAGGAGAGGAAAACGGATTTGCCAGCAGAGAATGGGTTAAATGCCCATTGGTCTCGGTCACTGTTTCGCTACTTTGCAGTAGAGCCCAGCAACGTTCAATACGTCGCTGTTGGCTTCCGGCTCCGTTGCCCAATGGGCACAGAGGTTTTCTCCCGGGCTTTGGCGTTTTCCGCATCCGTCAGTCACATAGCATCAGATCGAGTAGGAGAAGGTCATGGTTTTAGGTACTTGACAATTAAATTGGTTCTAAAGGAAAATTCCTTGGCTGACCACATGGATTATGTCTGGAGGATACTGATCTGAAAAAACTATTGGCAAGGCTTAGACTGTGTTCCTATCTGCGTCTGTATGCGATATTTAGTATACTCGCCATTCAATGTTTAGAATGATTGAAAGAATAATTAGCAAAATAGATCCATTGGACGTATTACCGTTTCTTGTTGGGGGAGGGAGTATTGGAGTGACGATGATAAGGACCAAGCCTATTTTAACTTGCCTGACTATTTCCGAATCGTCGTTTGACGGGAGTTTGGAGCTATATTTTCAGAAGAATCTCGGATTTAGTGTCTTGAGGCGCGGGTAAGGGGTAGACGTTGGTCAGAATTACTTAACTCAGGTGACAATATCGTTAAAGTCAATAATTCAGGCTTTGATGTGATTTTTCATCTGAACATGTTCCGGCATATTTAAAGACTGAACAAAAAAGGCAAATTTCTAACGCCATTCCTATGTGTCGGAGGCAGAATTTGCGAATGAGTACAATATAAACTAATAGTTTTGTCGATATGTATAACTACCATTTGGTTGAAAGCAAACCTCAAAAATGGAGCCGTCGTTTCTCCAAAGATGCAGTATTTAACTGGGCGAGAATTGTGTGACTCGAGCTCCAAAAAACTGTACTGCCGAAAGGAACAAGCGTCAAGGGACAGTTGTCATTGGGGGTGAACTGTCAGTCTGTTGATGTCCACCAAACTATGCACTGTTAGGTTGCTTCAAATCAACAGCCATGGATAATGGATTGACTTTTTCAGGGTTTAAGCTACATCAAGCAGCCATTCAAGTTTACAGGTGAAGCTGGTTTAGTGATATTCATCAGAATACAATGCGATAATACCGTCACATGCCAGACAACTGAGGCCCCAAGGTATAGTCCCATTCAATTTCTGTGCAAGCAGGTAGTATATATACATGCAATCTTAACTCTTAACGTGGTTATAATATGCTCGTCCCATATAGCAATTCTCATTTACTGGTGTAGCGGCTTTACTTGTGGCTAAAAGAAGTGGCTCAGCGTTGTGTCATGTTATTTCTACCTATATTAATGACATTTGGACATAACAAGTGGGGACTGCATGTTAAACTGTTTCTGAATAGCTTACAAAATTAAGTCGTATCAATTGAAATTGATCAGTCGGCAGATTAATAACAACAATGTACCATGTTTTATGTCAATTAGGCCGTTTCGTGGTGCGGGTCACAACCGATTTATGTGCACTCGGATTGGGCATTATAATTAGCTTACGATCCTCGTTATATTCTCATTTAATGGATCGAGGCTTTATATTCACTAGTTGATTGATTCTCTCTATAGGCCTATTCGGCATGTGCTTATTTACAAGCTCTTTCTGGTTGTAGGCGTTAATGTCCTATAGGTCAATTTGCACATAAACAGGTGGAGCTGAATGCTATACTGTGGTGCTAAAATACAATTGCGGCTTAATAAATATTGTTGTGTTTTATCTTTTTTTCGAGCGACCAACTCATTGGTTTGAGTCAACAAGCACTATGAGTTACAAGATGTTCATCCACAAAGGACACAGTTAAGTGGGGTGTACTTGTACATACATTGACATCTCAACTGACCTCGTGTAATTTGGGTATCATACTATCAGACCCAAAAACCAGGGTTGGTATTTCTTATATATACATTGGTGCAATATGAAAGCTACTGAACTGCTGCCCACGGGACTTGGATTTTGCAGACTCATAGTGAAAGTCCTCAAGTGTGTTTTTTCTTTAGTGGCATGCAAACCAGTGAATTTTAGGTTTTTTATTTTTACATATGTGGTTGTCATTCTAAAATTTGCATATATGACCTTACAAAATTGCATGTTGGCTTTACTGATGGCTCAATCTGTGGTATGGGTTATTAGGGGAAACTTTCTCCAAGTCCATGGTATTATAAGTAAAACAAAAATTGGGTGATTGCGGGTGCTATCTTTTGTTGTTTATTAGGGCAACACAGTTTCATTCCAAATCAATTCGAAGGGCATTATTGCTGGTTTTCGAACCCTATTGTGGCATATTGATCAAACTTAATTATATTTATTGGTTGGACTGTACATGGTTATAGCATTTTATTGTTTTATTTGTACATACGTTTGCAATTGCGGAACACGCCCATTTTTTGATGCGCGTTCAAGAATTAGATAGTGCATTTTTCAGGGGAAAGTTCTGTATGAAGTTATAGCAGTGCCCCTCATGTAAAAGATAATTGATGGAACCTTTCACCAACCCAATGAATTCAGCTCATCAAGAACAACCTAACACAACTACTTATACCCACACACATACAATTCTCACTTAACAATACTCAGCGGACACACACGTGACGCGAGCAGTGGACGTTAGCGGTCGTTTTTGGTTCTTGCGTTTAACGCAGAGAGAGATATTCGTCAGCGCGAAGTGTTCATGTATCTAGGTCGTTGACCTTTATAACTGGATCCCGGCTTTGTGTCAGGAACCACGATCTAATGATTACACACAAGTCTACGCCGTCAATAACATTTCAAAGGTGCGTGATCAGTAACCAGGGGTTATGTAACCCTTCGATGGCGACTTGTAATTCGGTCTTGCTATAATGCTTGTGCTGTTTTTCAGCTAGAAATTTGTTATATGGCGTAATATAGTGGGTTCGGAATTGTTTTGTCGAACTAAGCAGATGTAGCCTTGCTTTGTGTTTTGCGTGACGGTAGGTTTGAAGGGCAATGTACCTTTTTGTAAAATTACCTTATTATAAGTGGTTTGTGTGCTTTTAGTTAAATTGCCGAAATTGTAATTACCCTGTAACTCAACAAATTTTGTTGTGAATAATCACTTAATTCCCTACAGTACAGTTAATGCCCAGCTATGGAAGTCAATGTAACTTATCTGTAAAGTTAGATTTGCATGCGTGTTATTACTTTCATGAGATCTATTTTTTGACATGTGGTGCAGTTAGATCAATACTCGTCTCATAATATAAGTTGAGTGAGTTCGCGAAGATCCGCTGTCGCCATGGTGTTGCTGCACTTGTGCATGGTATTCTACCCCATTTGCCTCTTCCACCCAGGGCTATAAATGTTGTCGGCTATGGTGGGAATGCAAATGAGTGACAGTGTGGGAGGTTGTGGGACCCACCCAAACACCAACAGATTCCTTGTTTGAGATTCTGGCCCAAAACACCAGGGGCAGAAGAAAGCGGGTCCGCCTGCGGTCGCACCTTTGGTATTTGCATCATTTATGCAGTATATTTAATTTTGAATGTCAAGGATCATTTCACATGTATCTGTAGTTCTCATCTAATGTATTCGGCAAAAAATTTCGGCCTTTGTGGGCTGGATGGCGAATGGTTTATTCATGTTGCCTTTTACGGGTACATGACTAGTTAAAACATTGGTGTTTGGCATAGTCATCATTCTGAATTAAGTATTTCTTTAATAACTTCAGGTGTTTTTCGATGCCTGAAAAATTCACATTGGGCATTTATATCTTCTCGAAATGGTTATTGCCATTGATTCTCAGAATATCTGGTGCATGGTTATCTTTTAATTCATCAAGGGGTTAATTGGTACATGTATCTATGACAAGACCTCAGATTGAAAAACTTGGGTTAAATTTGCCGTGGTTTCAATCCAGGACCCTATGGTATACCTTAGCCCTCACCTAATTTGGTTTTTAATCATATTATAATACAGCTTTCTTTTGTGTGTTTTCATGGGACAAGTATTAATAGCATTGTATATCAGTAATAAGGCCTTATACCACATAATACCTCGGTGGTAGGACAGGTCTCTCAATGAAATACATGTGCTATATATTGGGAGCTATGAGGTGTTTCACATTGAATGGAAGCTTGTGGTATATTTGGCGGGCATTCATAAATATGACTTTGCCTTGTTTATGGTAACATTACGCTTGATTAATTTTCAAATAATACATCTGGGGTTAGGCTACTAAATGAAGCCACCTCAGGCCTTATGGTGTAATATAAGTTTTCAAGGTCCTATAGCGTCAGTTGTATGCAAAACTGTTGGAATAACATTTGGTTGAAAATGTGCGTGTGTCCATCGTTTGTCAATAGGATCTAGTATAGTCACATTTGCGCCAATGGAGTTAACATTAAATCGTTTGTGATTTATCTCCATAGATGCTTTTAATGTTTTTTATATTTATAAGCATCAGCTTTTTTTTTCAAATTTTGCATGTTTCTTAATCCAGACAATGCTGATCGGTTGCAATTATTATGGGCACAATTTTTACCAGTGTTTTTGTCCTTAAATAGCTTCTATTTGTCGGGGTGCAATGTGATAGTATGTAATGTGTACAGGTTAATTTAATTTTTAATGCATTTTTTGGAATCCATTTTTCGAAATGGCATAACAACTTTTGGTTCGTTTTTTACCACTGGTTTATATATTGCCGCCAAATTATGTTTGCGAGGATGTTTGGATTGTGTTTTATTTTTATTTAAGTTTGGATCATGTTTCAGGTTTAATTGGAATTATCCCTTTTATTATTTAATGCCACATTTATGAAACCCTTGAATAAATGGACCAGCCCATCCTTCTGCGTTTGTTTGTTGCAATTTGGCCAAGGTTTTGGATTCCTTGTTCAGAAATCGTCTGTTTTGGGCATTCCTCCCAGTAAGAAGTTAGTTGGAAAAGTTTTGTGATGAAATTTGGGGTGGAGTTAGGACAGTTGGGTTATAAATCCGTCTGTCTGGTAATATGCTACTTGGGTTAATGGATATTTGGTGCGATCTATTTCCGGCAGCATTTCGCTCACTCCATATCGAGATGTACAATTACTCTTGATCGTTGCATTTCACTCTTTGTAAATATTGTTGAGAGTGAAGTCACTCTTCAAATTCTGTTCTCTGCATGACTTAGTTCAGATGTCACTATTGAGATTCTAACTCAAGAGTGAATACTCTGAGGATAAAATGTGAGTGTAATTACTGGCCGGGAGTTTTTCTATACAGGGGCCCAGGGTGGTGCTGCAGGCTAGATGTGTTACAGTCACCGAATAAATTGGCTCTCAAAATGATGCAAGTGAAGTGGCAATGGCTTTGTGGATAAGAACTCTCCTTATAACCTAAGGAGGCCATCCAATTTTTCTGATGAAGTTCACCTGTCAGATTTTGGTAGTTTGTGCCTTAGGCAAAACCTATCCAATGCTATGGGGATATTTGTAACCATAATTTTGGTGCCTTCTGCTATCCTTCCCGGGGTTGGTGGGTGTAATTTCCATTGTTTTGGAAATCATTCAAAATGGAATCAATTGAAGTGGGTGGATTACACATGTAGGGACTAGCTCACTTTTGTGGTTACGTTAATCAGGAATTATTCATGTAGGTGCCTTAGTTGGTCAAATTAAAAGTATTCTTATGAATATCTGTAGATTGGTATACAGAAGGGATTGTGTAAATTTTAAAATTGCCATGCTTGGTCTCGATTGGGTCACAGTTTCTGGCTCAGAGAACTTGTTATGGCACCCGTTTTATGTTCATATTCTCAGGCAAAAGGCAGCTTATGCATTTATGTTGGCCATTTATTTTGGTTCATTCATTATAGGCATTTTATCTTTACGAATAATAGATGTGAAGCGAGCCAGAAGTAATGAATTAGGCTACTGCCAGTTTATGCTCTATGTATAATCTACAGCATTTATCAAATGTATGCTGGCAAATAGAAAGAATATTAATGGTATTTTTATTTAATTAGTTCAGGATCCTAGCGGTATTTAACTTCAGATTTTCCTTCGCAATCAGTCTCGCCTATTGCAAATTTTCAATTAGTAATATTGCAAGTTACTTACGATATGGATGCCTGCGAGCTATAGAGGTAACTGATTCAGTTGGACGTTTATGTTAATATTCCAAACAATTGTTTTAGGCAGTTCTTGAGGAGTTGACTTCGGAGCCTTTAATGTTTGGTTCACAACTTTAATCCAAATATTCTAATTGATCCCTAGATTGATGCGTGTAAGCCAGGCTAAATGGTTTATATTATCCAATATAGTAAGGTCAGCCTAACTTTGCTTACATGGTTTCTCTGGTGATAGTATATAATGATGTATTCATGTTGGTTTGTAGTATTTTAATTAAGTTGGTGAAATTTGGCAAGAGGAAGGAAACTGTCTTCATGCCAAAGGGCATGCATATGAATTTTCATTTCAATGGGTTGTCATATAAAATATTGCATTGTGGCTTTAAAGACAGTGCATGTTGGCCTTTACAGTGGCTCAATCTGTCGGTATGGGTTTACCATGTAATAGGGGAAGCTTGTCTCCAAAGAACCCCTATGGTGTTGAAATGAACGTTCTCAAACAGGCCATATTGAAAATATGGTTGTTTGGCAACCTGTTTGAAAGGAAATAAAGGATTTGTCCTACGCCAGATGTGATGCAATTGGCAAACTTTGTCTTGTCTCACTCTTTGTCCGTGGATAAATAAACATGTAATGAAAGCGGTTGTCAATGAGGACAATATTAATAGTGCACAGCACAGTCATGCCATCTTTCATCTGCAATATACATAGGGTTACATAGTGCACAACTATTTTTAAGAAAACTATCAAAACTAAATAACAATGCTACTAACCGATTAAGACTTGTTTGTGTATCAAATATTGTGTTGCAGCCCTATGGGCAGTCTATAGTTTTAAGAGGACAAAAAAAACACAACAATATATTTTAAAATCTGAATTTAATAGTAAAAAACACGCGCTATGCACAAGATGCACAGACCAGACCAGTAACATACATACTGCGATATTTCCTGTTGTGGTAGACAATCGGCATTTGACGCCACAAATTTCCAGAAAGTTTTCTCTCAGTAAGATTGTATTCTACCAGTGACTCTAACTGATACTTCAACCTTGAAAGTGCACTGAACGAATCTATCAAAGGCCATAAGGTTTCAGCTTAACTCCATGTAACATTTGTTGGTCATGCCTCTCTCAACATGACAATCAATGCCAAAAATGGCTTGCCACCAAATCCCCAACGCCATAAGAGAACAAGCTCATACCCCTATGAGCATACTTGATTTGCCAGAGTATGATTATGCATATGATCTGACCATTAAGACGTGACTTTCGTCAATCAAAGACCAATTACTATGAAGGTTACCGTGGGAGCCTAGCCTTCCAGTCTGTATAGTTTGGCTGCGTTATTCGCAAGGGAGTCTACTTGACTGGGGGGGTTTTGTTTAAACAGGGTTAGTCATGCATGAGTGGAACATTTTTTCCTTGCAACATAATCTAAAAAGGGCTGGAACGGGTGAGAACATCCCTCATATTAGGGCTGGAACAGCCCATCCAGGAGGAATTGTCTACCGTTAATTTACACTTTCACATTATTTTCAAAGGAAAAAAGGTCCACTCATGTTAGGACTAACCTGGTTTACAACACGGTTCTAAAGTTAGACTCCCTTTCAGGAAAACCATCAATTTACATCCCATTTAACTCAATTTTGTTTTCCAATGAATCATTCTTAACCAGCTGGTCAGATATGAGGATATCTTAATCATTGTGTTGTTAAGCAGGACAGCAGTTTTCTAAAACTCGGCCATGCTGTAGATTTGGGCTGGACCTTCTGCCTTAAAAGTGTGTTGAAAAACGGTAAGGACCAGTTGATAGAGCTAAGGTAAAAACATTGAAAATTGTAAAAACTTGAACTTCCTGGGCCATATTGGCTGTTGAAATGAATACTTTAAAAGAGACAATCAGCACGATATCAAGATCCAAGGTCTGAAGTATACAGAGTATTTTAAAATCTGAATTTAATATTAAAAATATGCTTATGCACAATGCAAAGACAGAACCAGTACTAACATACTTGCGATATTCTCCTGTTGTGTGTAGAACAATCGGCATTTTTGACGCCACAAATTTCCAGAAGTTTTCTCCTCAGTAAGATTGTATTCACCCTGACTAAACTGAACTCAACCTTGAAAGTGCACTGACGATATCCTATCCCAGCATAAGGTAAGATAACGCTCCATAGTAACATTTGTTTTCCTGCTCAGTCTCAAATACATCATGCCAACATGGCTGCCACCAAATACCAAACTGCCATAAGATAACAAGGCCTCATACGCCCTACTGGGAGCATACTTTGATTGCCAAGTAGGATTATGCATATGATCTGACCATTAAGACGTGACTTTCTTCAATCAAAGACCTATTGATATGAAGGTTCCCGTGGGGAGCCCTAGCCTCCCGTTCTTTATATGTTTAGGCTGGTATTCTGAATGGGTCCTAACTTTGACTGGGTTAAACCAGGGTTAGTCATGCATTTATGGGAACTTTTTTCCTGCAATATAATCTAAAATGGCTGTAACGGTGAGAAAATCCTCATATATGGGCCGGACCAGCCCTCCCTGAGGAATTTTCATACCTGTTACATTTAACTTTCACATTATTTCAAAGGAAAAAAGGTCCACTCATGTAGGACTACCTGGTTAAACACAGGTCTAAAGTTAGACTCCCTTTCAGACATCAATCTTAGACAGTCCCATTTAACTCAATTTGTTTTCCAATATGATCCTTCATTAACCAGCGGTCCGATATTAGGATCTCTTAATTCATGTTGTTGTTAATGGACAGCAGTTTAATAACTCGCCATGCTTGTATATTTGGTCTGGCACCCTCTGCCTTAAAAGTGTTTGGAAAAGGTAGGAACAGTGATAGATCTAAGTTAAGAATACAATTGAAAAATTGTAAACTTGAACTTCCTGGCCCACAATTGGTGTTGAAATTACTTTAAAAGATACAAATCCGCACGATATCAAGATCCAAAGCGGTCTGAATTATACAGTAGTATTCTTACACGCTATGAAAATGTAAGCAATTACATTGGCTGATGCCCGGGTTTCACTTCGACATTGAACCCAGGTAGTACAAGCTCCGTAATGACCGTCCTTGGCGGTTGAATCACTCATTCTGCCGTGTTTGCTACATTCACGCAGGCTGCCACAACAGTTCGACTTTTGTCGAATGTTTGTTGGCATTCAACAGGTTTTTCAATTTTTGTCACTTTCCTTGTTGTATTAAACCATAACTACACAAAATTGGGTTAAGGATACCTTAAATTATAAAGCTGTTTTAAGAATACCTTTTATGAAGCAGCGTAACAAAACGGGTTTTGTCACCAGCTAAATAATTGTTGTCGTCCGTCTGTGCAGTGCAGTAATTTTAATTTTGCCGCTCGATATTGTATCTCAATAGGTGCATTCAAAGCGCCAATCGGTTCGCTCAGGGTTGCTAATGACGCATTGAATATCTTGGGCAGCGTTCTGGCTCAGTGGCTTGGGTGTTTTTTCACATTGCAATCTGTTTTCACACTACGGACGTGTGGTCAGTTTTTCCGAAATTCCGCCCTTCACTCCCATGTGACATCCTTTTGCCTCCTATTTGGGGCTTGCCTTTGGTATTTAATGTGAGTTTAAACATTCCCAAATAATTTTAACATACCACTATTATATATATATAATATATATATATATATATAGTCTTTGCAGTTCGGTATGAGATCCGCTTTGGGTCCCGATTTGGCAAAATAAATTGGGTAAATAAATATGTGCATTTACAGTATCATATATATGGTATTAGGCTGTTTGGTTAAGATCCGTTTGATCGACTCGCATTCGGGCAGGTTCAATGGTATACTTAGATGGTGGTATAAGATATTTGCAGATCGGTAACTATATCACTTGGGGGGGGGGGGGGGGGGGGGGGGGGGGGGGGGGGGGGGGGGGGGGGGGGGGGGGGGGGGGGGGCGATTTGGCAGATAATTGAACCATAGTATTTGCAGATCGGTAAATGAAAAAAAAAAAAAAAAGAAAAAATGCAAAGGAAAAACAAAAGAACCCGCTTTGGGTCTCGTTTGGCATGTCCAATTGGCAATCAATTGGGTACTTCCGCGAATAATAGCAGATCGGTATAAGATCCGTTTTGGGTCTCGATTGGCTGGTGACATTTGAGTATTAGAGTCGGCATATCGGTATAAGGACCGCTTCGGATCTCGATTTTGCTGTAAAGTTGTAGTCTTATGTTCAATTGGAATCTATGGGGTCTTCAGCGTAATAATAGCATATCGGTATAAGATCCGCTTTGGGTCTCGCTTTGGCTGGTAATTTGAATATTATATATGATCTAGGGTGTCGGCAGATCGGTATCATGTCCGCTTTGGATCTCGATTTGCCTTGTAAAATTTGTAATTGTATGTGTATCTTTATATAAGTCCTTTTTCGGGTCTTGTTTTGGGGGCAGGCTAGTTATTTTCATGGTTTACGTCATGATAGGTATTCTTTGGTAGAAGTTTATGGTGAAGGCAGGAAAAATGCCTTTGAATTTTTGTAATATTCTGATTTTATATTTTATATGTCCAGCCATTAGGAATTTAGACCAAGTGTGGAGTTAGGAGAACTGGCCTGGCCATTGTCCGGTCGATGGCAATTGATACCTGCGTTTGGTGATCTTCCAGGAAATCTCCTAGCCATCAATGAGGTCTGGATCCGATTATGTATGGTAAGCCTTAAAAGGCTCTAGGCTACATATTTGTCAGACCATAAATATGTATCAATTCAGGTTCATTTCTGCATGTATGCAAATGATTTGTTTTGATAGCAAAATACATTGACCTTGTGGTCCTGCATGGGACAGATGCTCAGTTGCAATCCGGGTGTGAAAATGCCTATTTCTAGCTCTGTGGAAATTAGAATAAAGGTATGATTTTGTGAAACAACTACTCTCTTTACAACAAATTGAAACCAGCAACACCATTATTTTTGCGTGTTAATGAACTTGGCCTCTGGCCTCTTTCTTCCACTAAAAATAATGGTATCGCCTTGGTTCATTCATCATAAAGAAAACCGGTAAGTCTCCCCCAGAGTAAGCATCCCCCTTATTACCTCCCCGAGTAAGCCCTCCTTTCACTCCCGACAGGTCAGACACTATGACGAGCAAAGAGCAAGTATCCTTTTTTTCCGATTCTTTCTGAAGAAAATGTAGCTATTTTGA